>CM028336.1:34834692-34971260 GCA_016647705.1 Eucommia ulmoides
ATCAAACATTCTGTATTTTGTGTTCTTCCTTTCTTTCTTTTCATTTATAAATCTAGATTTTAGATCGATCCTAACAAAGACACCATAAATTGGTTTCAGGTCTCACTAATTCTTGGTGAGGTTCACATCAAAATCATTTCTTTTTCCAACTAAGAATGTAAGGCAAATTAGGAAACTTCCTTATTCTTTATTTAACAATTAGATTTTAGGATTTCCTTTTACCTTCATGTAGACCCATGAATTTCAAAGTGTATTAGGGTTTCTTTCTTATTCTCTTGGCCGCCTATTTAAGGGGCTTTGTAGACTTACGAATTTCAGATTATTTTTTATTAATAAAATTGTGAGAGTTTTCTCTTTAATTCTTCAGAAAACTTTTCTTGAACTTATCAAGAGTTTCTTGTGGCGTTCATACTTATATCTTTGGTTCGTGATTCATTATAATAATTGAGTCAAGATCATTATATCATTGGTTCACGTTTCGTTCATAAACATTGGGTCAAAGTAATCTATATTTCAATTTCTGTATTTTTAGTTCGCTCAAAAATCTGATTTAGTTTCAATCTTCGCGAAGAAACTCTAAGTTGGTTTTGGATCTCACTAATCCTTGGTGAGGTTCGCATCATCACTCTTGATTATTACAAGTTTTTCAACCTCAAAACCCATTGTAAAGCTTTTCTTACTCATAAAAGATTTGAAGATAAGATTCTTGCGAATGTTTGACACATAAAGCACATCATTGAGAGTAAACTCTTTCTCAAAACTTTTAAACAAAAAAAAACAAAAAAAAAAAAAAAAGTTAAAAGAAAAGTGGCCAAAAAGTACTAGTTGGTTCATTTTCTATCAATCTCTTTATAATAAATAAAAAAATAACTATTTTCACTATAAAAATACTTAAAAATCATGTGTTCTATTTATTTATTTTAAAAATTTTCTTTATGTAAAATAAATACTAACTTATTACCTCCTCTCCCTCCCCAAAAAACATGTTTTTTTATTTTTTTATGTGTTTTCTATTTTTATGTGTTTTCAATTTTTTTTCAATTTTTATGTTTTTTTGTTCGTGGGATATTTTGGTAATATAATGAGAAAATGGGATATGAATTTAGAACCTTGGGTCCGTAAAGCAGGCCAAGACTCGTCCGTTGGGTCTTCCACGCGAAGGCGAAGTTTCCTGAGGCAATCCTCATTTTCCACGTTGAGGAAATATTTAGTACGCTCACGCTCACAGATGTTATTGTAGAGTTCGAGCTCTTTGTCCGTTGGATTCAAAAAGAAAACAAAAGGATGCCGGAAATCTAACGGAAGGGAATCAATTTCATTCCAAACTTGTTGAACTTTTGGCAAGTTGACAAGTCAACAAGACAAACGTGTGGGCCGGGGTATGGCTAAGATTTCTAGGGCTGTCCAAGGTAAACGTGGCTTTCGTTTATCGTTTTTAGTGTTTCAAATTAATGTATTCTTAAAAAAAAAGAAAAGAGAGAGAATATATATATATAGGATTAATTATAATGAAACAAACAATTTTCTAAGGCACACCCAAATAAATATTGTTCACAAGTTTTATTTAAAATAAAAATAAAAATTATACACTAACTCTTACTAATATTTTTAATGCCAAAATTTCTCTTCAATTTTAATATAACAAAACAATGAATTTTTTTTTTTTTTTTTAATCTCTCTCTCTCAACTACAACACAATCATCACGACTTGTCATCGTTGTCATCTCCATTTGATATGGGAGAAACTCCCGCCCACAATTAATAAAGGCTTGAGAGCCTTGGTGGGTCGGATCGGGTTCATGATCTGACCCGAAAAAAGTAACCCGGTGATCATTCTAGGGTGAACACATTAGCCCATCGGGAAAGAGGCCGTAACGGCCCAATAATTAAACAACAAAAGGCTTGGTAAAGAGAGCCAATCATGGGTCATCAAAACCCACAGTGAAAAGGCCAAGAAGAGGTCAACCTAAGATCTCCACGTCCTCTATGCATGAGGAATATCGTAACTAATTGATCGCACATAAGAGAGATCACCACCAGGTCCCATGCTAATAGGAGAGGATCATGGAGAAGGCGATATCACCAACAAAACGACACATATTGCGAAGTCTATATAAAGAGAAGATATCAACATATTATTTTATGATTCAAGTACTTGATTTTTCATCCATAAGCAGACTAACTTATTCTCACGGCGGAGGTTCTTTAGCCGAGACCATACTGGTGTTCTTGGAGCTAATTGGTTTTGCAGGTCGAGCTAATTCAGAGATTTAAATAAACAAGAAGATAAAATGAATATTACATGCCAAGAAAGGAGACCAGATTCAATGTACTTAAGAGGAAGAATCTGCATGTGCAAAGTGGAAGGATCAAAGAGCAACAAGTTCATTACATGAAATAAAACAATCCTTATCCTCAACAAATGGAGAGATATCAATACAAGAAAAGGATAGTGTATAAAGTGATGACAAAGCAGAATGAGGAAAAGTAGCTCAAAGCACCGAATAAAGGTGAGAAAATTATCACCGAACCTAACAAAAAATGAGATAGTCCAAAAAATGAGGAAATCAATGTGACAAATCAGGCAAAAGGAAAAAAAAAATGGATTCAAAGGACACCAAAGTTAAAATCAGCAATCCACCAGAGGTACACACCACAATTGCTCCCAAAGATGATCCAAGTATGTCAAATTTTTTAAAATTCTAATATATTAATTTCGTTAGCGAGACCGATCATTCGCATTTTGAAAAATAGATATTTGTGATGTGTGTGTGTAAATGTGTGGGTGTGAAAAATATTTTAAATATTACATCTGGATAAAAATAATAGGTAAAAATTAAGCTAAGCGGATCAATTAGGGTTAAGAAACATGAAAAGACGTGCCTAGACTGCACTATTAGTCAACCAATAGAAAGCTGTCGGTCAACCAATAGTAGCTGACCTATAGAGTGTAGGCTCTGCAACGGTCGGTCAACGAACCACTATACAGTCGGTCAACCGATTGTTGCGGGTTTAAAATCCCCAACCCTTGTCATTTGACCCTATTTCGGTTTTGAAACCCTTTCTCTCCAAAAACCTTTCATCTCCCACGCATTTCCATTTTAAATCTTCACGAAATCAACACGTTTTAGCTTGGATCTAAAGATCTAGAGCTTAGATCTACGATTTGGAAACCCATTGCTTCAAAATAAGGTTGGCTCTTTCCTCTTTCCTCTAGGGTTTCGGTTTGGAATTCATATAAGTTAGATCTTTTGAGTTTTCTTGGTTGGTTGTTCTTTAAATCGTGGGAAAAATGCCTAAAATCAAGTTTTCTGCCCTAAGAGAAACGTTTGACAAAATTCACTTTAGGAATAAGGAGGAGGAACTAAAATATAAATCAGAATTCGCTAATCGAAAGGTTGTGTGTGGTAAACCCATAGATTTCAATGGTCTAAAGAAGAAAAATCTTGATATTGAACAATTTATTAGTGCCTTGGGTTGGACCGATTTTGTCACTTCAAATAATAAGTGGATGTCAATTTGGGTAAGGATGTTCCATAGCAACCTTAGATTTGATGATGTTTATATGACGTCTTTCGTTAAGGGAAAGGAAATTAGGTATGATAGGGCTTTTCTGAGTGAGATATTGAGCTTGGAAAGAGGACATTTGTTTCTTTACAATACCCCTTAATGGTTTTCACTGAACTTTAATAAACGAGAACTTGTTGAAAATTTTGATTTTGACGGAGACAGAGCTAGATTGCTATCACTTGAGTATCGTCTAATTCATTTGGTGATCTCATATACAATTGTGCCTAGAGGAGGAAGTTATGCAAATGTAAATGACTTTGACTTGTATTTGTTGAATGAGATTGTCGAGAGGAGAAAATTAGATATTATGATAGACCACATGAAACACCATCTTCAGAAATCGTCTAGAGTATTGCCCTATGCTGATGCGCTTCAGAGAGTGTTTGATCACTTTGGAGTGAGAGTTGATCAGGAAGAAAGAAAATTATTCTCAGTTACCCTAGGATGGATAAATACAGGTAATATTATTTTGATGGGGGTATGAGTTTAAGAAGAATAGATGGGTGAAAAAGAGAGGTGAAGAAAGACAGATAATGGTGGTCAAGGAAGAAGAAGATGAAGATGATAAAGAAGAGATGAGCTCAGAGTAGAAGATGGACTTACTAAGAGAACAGGTTGATGATCTCTGGGTACATACGGATATGATGTATTATAGGATCACTAGGCTAGAAGACAGTATGGCTGAGATGAATATGAACATGGAGGTTGGATTTGGCAGAATCATAGGCAACTTGGAATAGATATTCCAGTTTATGCAGACTTCTCAGTATACATCACAACAGTAGTTCAATTCTCAACAGCATTACAACGAACAGACTTCGTTTGGAGCACAACAGTCCTTTGGAGGATTGTCTGCAGTTGGGCCATTAGGAGTGGGGCTGTTAGGAGTAGGGCCATCAAGGGCAGGGCCGTCGATGCCATATTATCAACAAATGCCTTCGAGTTCAAATGTTCAGCCTATTGTCTAGTATCTGCAGCAGCCGGCTACTAGTCCATTGGAACCATATTATTCGTTTACCAGATAGGGTCCTCACTAGTTCATCCTCTATCATTCTTAGTTATAGTTATGTAATATTGAACTCGTCTCACTTTTAAGTACTCCGATCTGTAATAACGTAGTTTAGGATTCCTAGTACTTGACTAAGTAGTTGGTGATTTATGATGGTTTGTCTACACTTGATTGGTTTTGCTTGATATTTATTCTCTATGATTATCCACATATAGATTAAAAAAATTGAAAATGTTTTTTAAATAAATTGATTAGATGTTGTTCTTTAAAAATTACTTTTTTAATGAAAATCCAAGAGTTGAAAATATTTTGGTTCCCTTTCCCTACTTTTGAGATGATAAAGGGGGAGACTATGTTTATGTTTATTCAATTGAATTGACAAAAGAGAAATAATTATTGTGTATAAAAAGAGTTAGTTAATGTTTATGATTTGTTCACCTAAGTATTGCACTAACAAAGGGGGAGAATTTTGTTGAATATCTGATAACTTTATTGAATTATCTTCAAGATTGTGCTTTAACGAGTTAAAAAACCCGTCCACAGATTTAGGGAGAGTGTGGTTATATTCTTGTCTTGAAGAAAACATCAAAAGTAATTGCCATCATAAAAAAGGGAGAGATTATTGATCCCGAGGTTTTGATGAACAATTAAGGGTTGATATTTTTGGTGGAACTAACGTGTTTATTGAGTGTTTTAGTTTAATAATTCCATTCAAGATAATATCATGAAGTAATTATGAAGGATATAGAGACGGACATTAAAGAGTACTGAAGATTCTAAAGAAACTGGGTGAAAACAACTTAATTTTTTTTTACTCTTAATGTATCCCAATTAGGATCACCCACTAATGAGTAATATTTATATGTGTTTAATTTGATGAAATTAAGGTCCTAATTAGTGTTCAATTATTTTCTCCAACGAGAAATTGAAAAATGAAAATTGACCTAAGAAAGATTAGTGGTTAAAATTGAATATTGTGTTAATTAAGTTGTCCAAGAAAAGCAATCGATTAAAGAGTTTAAAACGTTAAAGTTTGGAGTTAAAATAATTTGAGAGTAGGGTGTTCCAACATTAATCAGTCAACCGACTATCAAAATATTGGTCCACCAATTGGCATAGGCTAGAAAAAGAACGAGTCTCTGAATCGATCGATCCACTGACCAAGGGAGATCGGTCAATCGATGGACCAAAGTGAAACTTTCTGTATTAATCGGTCAACCAATTGTAGGTGATCGATCAACCGACCAGGGCCAAAATTAGGCTTAGACGAGCATCCCGAATCGATCGGTCAACCGATCGGTGTTTGAACAAGGCTTGGCTAGCATCCTATATCTATCGGTCGAATGATGGTATAGAGGTCGGTCAACTAACTGTGTAGTTATAGTGTCGAGGATTTCAAGAATCTGTTCAGAAACTAGCCATTAACTAGCCGTTTTGGGGATATTTAAGTGATATATTTTGGGAATTTGGATATATTGAAGATATAATACACTGATTTTAATATACCTATAGATATGGTTCATAAAATTAAAGTGTTTATTAATTTCGTTCATTTAATACTTCTTATCTATAAAATTTGAGATTGAGAAATAATTTGGGCACTATATTGAATGTTTTAAAAGCCATATCTCAGTGAATTAGAGCAGGAATGAATGGTAATAATGTAAGGGGTGTATAGGTGCATTTAAAAGTTATAATTTTAGGAAACTAGCCGTTAGAGATCCTGTTTCAAATCAACTTAAATAGACCTGGGATTTTTACATATCATAATGTTGGCCTACTGAGCTACCCAAGATGAGGGTGAATTAGGTAGATAAAAATTATTTAAATAAAATACTTCAAAAAAATAAATCAAATAATTAATTTTTACCCAAAACTAATTATTACCTATATAGCAGCGGAAATTAAGTATCAACTAGGTGCACACCAAACAACACAAAAATAAATAAATAAAAGAATGCAGCACACCAGAAATTTATACTGGTTCATCAAGCTATTCTTGGCTAATCCAGTCCCCTGAGCTCCGCGGAGAGTCGTATCTACTAATCACTATGATCCCTTTAACTAGGTAGGAACCAAACACTTACAAAATGATTCTTTTCGCAGGCTCAGAATCAACCTTTACAATTCTTTTTCACAGGCTCAAGAATAACCCATTCTTTTTCACAGGCGAAAAATTAACCTAATTCTTTTATACATAGGCTAAGAATCAAACCTAATAAAAAACGCTCTAAATATTCTTTTACCAGGTAAGGAGTGAACCGTTATAAAATCACTCAAATTAATTCTATCAAGTAAGAATTAACACCTAATCTTTTTATACTCTAGGCAAAGATCAAAACCTCAATCTCTTTACCAGAAGAGATTGAAACCAACTACCCTTGATTAGACACTCCCAATAGTATCTAATCCGACGCTTAACTCACTAATTACAAAATTGATAAGTGATTTTACCACTCGAAGCTTCTACCACCCTAGATAAATTTAAACTCAATTAATGTCCCGATACTAGTAACAGAAATATAGTGGAAAATTCAAAACTTGATTTTAAACAAAAAATGGGTAGCAAGCAATTTAACACATAATCAGATTTTAATAATAATCAACTTGGAACAATCTCACCTGGAATTCATCGCTAAATCTGATAAGCAATGAAACCTCAAGTCGGCAATCAGCAATAGTCCACTTCAAAATATCTTCGATGTTTTTGCCCTTTTAACCGATTTCTTTTCTCGGTTAACTCCACTAAATCCTTAAATTCAATTTTAATTAATTATCTTTCTTAAATCAATTGTTTCTTCTTCAATTACACATAGGAGCAAATATGCTAACTAATTAGGATTCTATAAAAAATACACATAATTGTAAAAATATTTTGTGTTGTGTGTGATCCTAATCAGGATACATTAAATATAAAAATTGAACCTGAGTTGTTTTTCCTAGGTACGTTCTTTATATTCTTCGATCTCTTAACATGCATAATCTTTGTCAATGTCTTTAGCATCCGTTTAGCATTTTTCTCAATATCTTCATGATAATCACTTCACTGGAACTAATAAATTGAAACACTCAATAAAGTTGTTAGTTCCACGAAAAACATCAACATTTAATTGTTCATTAAAATCTTAAGATCAACGCATAACATCACATCAATCAAGAACTTTTAGTTCCTAAACTTTCTAAGAGTTATTATTTGGTGATTATATGGAGAGATCAATTGTGTGAAAAGTTCTTGAGTTAAAGAGCTAATTGTTTTGGCATCACCGATCTGAGCTGTCTATTGATTTAATTTTCAATCTTTCGGTGGTATTCTGGTGAGATATTTCCAAGCTATTTACTCTTTATTGTGAAATCATATTCTTATTATTGCTTGATTGATAAGATCTTGTTAAAATCATTTTTGAACTTTAAAAAGTATAAAAATTCCTTTGAAACGATTTTTTTTTTGTTGTTGTTGTGATTATCTGATTACTCCCTTAAATTCTGTGCTACCCATACTTTATATAATCAGATATTGAATTCCACAAGAAAATTATATCACTAGTAATTTCGGGACATTAATTGAGTTTAATTGATTTGAGGTGGTAGAAGCTCCGAGTGGGAAAAAATTAATTGATTTTTGTAATTGGTGAGTTTGTACAGATTCGATACTATTGGGAGTATCTAGTCATGGGTAGCTTGGGTTTCAATTTTTTCTAGAAAAAAGATTGAGGTTTGGTCTTTACCTTGTGGATAAAAATGTTAGGTTATTCTTTTTCCTTGAAAAGAATTAGGCTTGATTCTTCCTAATTAGAATTACTTCTGAGTGAATTGTAACGGTTTTATCTTTACTGGTGGAAAGGATACTTGGAGTATTTTGTGTGGTTTGATTCTTAGCCTGGTAAAAGAATTAGGTTAATCTTTAACCTGCAAAAAAGATAAGATTTTTCCTTAGCCTGTGAAAAGAGAATTGTAAAGGTTGATTCTGAGTCTATGGGAAAAAAATCATTGTAAGGGTTTGATTCCTACTTGTTAAATGGATCAAGTGCTTTGGTGGGTGCGAATCTCCGTGGGCTCGGAGGATGGGATTAGCCAAGAGTAACTTGGTGAACCAGGATATATCCTTGTGTGCTACTTTGTTTACTTTATTTACATTTTATTATTTGGGTGTGCATTTAGATTAAATACACTTATCCGCTGCATTATAAAGATAAAAAATGATTTAGAGTAAATCAATTATTTGATTAATTAATTGTTGAGAAGATAAGAAATTTGTTTAAATATTTTATAACTACCTAATTCACCCCCTCTTGGGTAGCTCACTAAGCCAACAAAAAGTGTTGAAGATTCTGAAGAAATTAGGTGAAAACAACTCAAAGCCCTTTTACTCTTAATGTATCCCGATTAGGAGAACACACACAACACAAATTAATGAGTTATATTTGTGTGTGCTTAATTTGATGTAATTAAGGTTCTAATTAGTGTTTAATTATTTGCTCCAATGTGATATTGAAAATAAAAATTGACCTAACAAAGATTAGTGTTTAAAATTGAATATTAGTGTTAATTGAGTTAACCAAGAAAAGAAATCGATTAATGGGATTAAAATGTCAAAGTTTGGAGTTGAATTAATTTGAGAAGTAGGTGTTCCAGCATGGATCAGTCAATCGACCATCAAAGGATCAGTCAACCGATTGGAGAAGGCTGAATCGATTGGTGAACCGACCAGGGGAGATCTGTCAACCAATGGACCGAAGTGAAACTCTCTGTATCGAATGGTCAACCGACTGTAGGAGATCGGTCGACCGACCAAGGCTTAAGAATGGCCTAGAAACTCATCCTGAATTGATCGGTTAACCGACCCTTGAAGGATCGGTTAACCAACCATTGTATGAGAAATGTCTTGGCATGTAACTTAAATCGATCGGTCGACTGATGGCCTATGATTGGTCAACTGACAATTTGGTTCGAATTTTGAGGATTTAAAGGTTTTATTCAAAACTAGCCATTTTTGGGATATTTGAGTAAGATAATTTAGGGATTTAGATATATTAAAGATATGATACACTTATTTTAATATCCCTATAGATATGGTACATAAAATTAAAGTATTTCTCAATTTGATTTATTTAATACTTCCTATCTATACGATTTGAGATTGACAAATAATTTGGGGACTAAATTGAATGTTTTAAAATCCATTTGAGTGAAATATACCAGGAATGAATAGTAATGATATATCGGGTCTATAGGTACCTTTTAGAGGCCTATATTGAGAAAACTAGTCGTTGGAAGGTCTGTTTAAAATTACTTTAAATAGACCTACAAATTTTTATTAAAATACATTACCTCAATCAAGAACTTTCAATTCTTGAGATTTCTAAGAGTTGTTATTCTAAGATATATTAGAGAGATCAATCATGAGATTATTGTGTGTAAAGTTCTTGAGTTAAAGTGCTGATTATTTTGGCATCACCGATTTGTGATGCATTACTATTCTGATTTAAATCTTTCGGTGTTATCCTGGTTAGATCTTTCCAAACTATTTATCCTTTATTGTGAATTTATATTATCATTGCTTGCTTGGTTTAAAGATCGTAGTAAAATCGTTTTTGAACTTTAAAGAGCATAAAAAATCTTTTCAAAATTATTTATGTGATTATCTGATTACATGCTTAAATTATGAGCTACCCACACATATTATAATCAGATATTGAATTCCTCACTTAATTTCTATCATTAGTAATTTCGTATCATTAATTGAGTTTAATTGATTTGAGGTGGTAGAAGTTCTGAGTGGGAAGAAACTCATTAATTTCTTGAAATTGGTAAGTTTGTGTGGATTAGATTCTATTGGGGGTATCTAGTCAGGGTAGCTTGGTTTCAATATTTTTTGGGAAAAAGATTGAGGTTTGATCTTTACCTAGTGGATAAATATATTAGGTTATTTTTTTCCCTTGAAAAGAATTAAGCTTGATTCTTCCCTATTAGAATTACTTGTGAGTGAATTGTAATGGTTCCATCCTCACCGGTAAAAATTATACATAGAGTGATTGTGAGGTTTAATTCTTAGCCTGTTAAAAGGATTAAGTTGTAATTCTTCCTGTAATAGAATTAGGTTAGTCTTAAACTTGAAAAAGGATAAGGTTCTTCCTTAGCGCATGAAAAAAAAAACTGTAAAGATTGATTCTAAGCCTGTGAAAACAATCATTATGAGGGTTTATTTCCTACCTTTAAAGCAATCTGGGTTTTAGTGGGTGCAAATCTTTGTGGGGCTCGGAAGACTGGATTAGCCAAGAGTAATTTGATGAATCAAGATATATCCTTGTGTGCTATATTGATTTACTTTATTTATATTTTATTATTTGGGTGTGCACCTAGATTCCAACACTTATCCATTGTGTTATAAAGATAATAATTGATTTAGAATAAATTAATTATTTGATTATTTAAATGTTGAAAGATAAGAAATTTGTTTAAATTTTTATAACTGTCCAATTCACCCCTCTCTTGGGTAGCTCACTGGGCTAACAAAAGAGACAATTGTCAAATCAGGGTATGGCACTTTGGCCTGTGATGTCTGGTTGGCCAATGATATGTAGCCCAACGAGAGTAGAGACAATATCGCTAGGCAGGGTTTCGGCTTGATCGTTATCCATTGGCTGAACTGAGGATTACAACATTGGAAGAAGAATTAGATCGGAGATGAGCTGGCTAGAAGAGCTTGGATCTGAACTAGCTGTAGGCACTTGAGCCATTGATGTAAGGGTTTCTAAAGGAGGTACCACACCTTCAGCAAAAGGCGTATCTCCTTCAGTAGCAACACATTTTTCTCTTCAGCAACAACACCTTCTCCCTCTTCAGCAGCAGTACCTTCTTCCTCTTCTTCATCCTTTAGCTCCCTGTCTAGGAAGGAGAAGTCAATCTGTGGGTGCTCCCTTGTTACCAAGCTCTGGAAATGGCGGTATCCCACTAGCTGAATACTCTCTTTCAAGGCGTTGAATTGGTCCGAGAGCTGGATGATATTTTCTTCATTCTATTTTGTCCTCTCCACTATCTCTGCCATTAGATTCTCCGTTGTCTTCATCTGATTGGCAGACCTCATCTCCATCCTAGCAGTTTTGAGCTTTTCCTTATAGAGCTCAGTTGAACCTTAGCTCTTCTCGCTCTCTAGGAACTGGAGGGCATTATCTTTGGACTGAAGAACAACATCTTTTTTCTGGATGTCAGCTTTCATAAGATCTATCTTTGACCGTACTGCGCTGACCTCTTCCCTCAGAGTAGAGTTCTCCACCTAAAACATGTTGCTCTCTGTAAGGAACAATTGGTTACTTTTCTGCAGTGCTTCATATTGTGCATTGGCGGCATGCCAGTCAGCTTCAAACTTCTTTTTAGACAACCTTGCCATTACCTAGTTAATGTCAAGAGAAACCTTCTATTCCTGAAGAACACGAATGTCCTCTTCCAGAAGGAGTGCATAAACAAAGGTGTTCGCGATATTGTAACGCTCTGATTTACTTGTAAGTGCACGAGGTAAAGTTTTAATAAAGTGCATCCGAAGATCGAGTTTCATCCACTGGAATTTGTCGTTAGAACTATTTAAGTACTACAAATTGGCATAGCTTAATATTATCTAGATAACTAACAATTTGAATTGTGTTAACTATTTGAAAACTAATTAAACCTAAAATATTTGGGATTAATTCTATGAAAATGGATTACCTAGGGACTAATTTCGTTCACTAATGCATGTTTGATTTAGTCTAGTTTACATTAACAGTATTCAATCTATTCGATAATCTAGGTATCGAAAACTCACTCACTACCTCTCCCGAGTGTAAAGTGAGTGACTATGCAATCGTGTTAACACTGATATCCCTATCTATCGTCCAAACGATCACATGAGTCTAGCCCCAACCTCATGGATTGCACACGTTCTAAAAATCTCCCGAAATATTAGAACGTCGTGTTATGTTTAACCCTGGTCCCAATCCGGGGTTATCTCTCCCGAGTGCCAAACCTTGTATTCTCAAACTAACCACAATACCATACAAAGCATACTATGGATATAATAAAACAATAAACACAATCGGATATAGATGAACAACCGTTAATGAAACACGAATTTACTTAAACATGCATGTTCATGAACTAATCAATCCCTAGATAATAACTACTTAGCCACACATGATCATAACCGAATATTCATTAACACATGAAAATAACATCATAATTTAATCAACAAAGTTTAGAAACAAAGATAGAAACAAATAAGGAATGACAAATTTGTAAAGTGGATGGTTCCACTTCGGTAAAAATCGCTCCGATATCATTTTCTCTTCTCTAAATTGTGCTATCTCTCCTTAAGTCTAATATAGGGTTCTAATAAGTCTAAAAAATGTCCTTAGCAAGGTTGGAAGTGGGTGGATACAAATAGGGCTCCAAAATATCCTAAAAAGATCAAGAAAACACGTTGTCAACTGTTGCTTCATCTCTGCGGCAATGGGGAGTCAGTAGGTCTTCTACCCTGTCATCGTTGCAGCGATGAAGGGCATCACTGCAACAATGGGGAGACAGAAGGTCCAATGACCTTTCATCGCTGCAGTGATGAAGGGCATCGCTACAGCAATCAAGGGCTAGTGGTCCTGTGATGTTGGCACTGCAACAATGAATGGCATTGCTGCAGCGATGAGGCTACAGGTTCTCATTTTGATCATTTTTTCAACGTTTCTCCACCAATGTCCTACTGATTAGCTCAATTTCAACCGTTTTCATCCCTAACACTTGATTTACATAAAAAAGAATAAAAATGAATTAAAACACTACAAGAACACTCAAAAACTACCAAATTCAGCTTAGAAATATATAGGTAAATTCAACCTATCAAATACCCCCAAATTTGGAATTTTGCTAGTCCTCGAGCAAAACACCCTCATACTAAAATAAATTATCACAACTAATTATTGAACTTAAATACTAAAAAATAAAAAGATAAAAAAAAAATAAAAATACAAACAAACTAAAAGTAACAACATGTGAGTTTTGAATTCAAACTAATCTACCAAAAAGTTTTTCCGTCAACAACCCCCAATCATATCGAGTTCAAGAATAAAATGCACTATGTGGTGTTCTACAGTTTCAACATTTAATATCATTAAACACCATTCTAGATCCTTTCCAAGTGTGTGTGCTAAAACTCAAATATACAACCATCCAAAGACCGGATTGGATTTTCCACCAACAAAGTTCATGACTTAACACCGATACGGTACAAGATTTTCATATGCCAGACTGGGTTCCACTCTCTACTAATGTAGGCTTAGAAATTCGAAAAGATTAAAAGGACTTGGTTCGGTTTTTAACAACTGGCCAAGGGTATATCCGGAATATAAAACAAGTAAACGTCATTAACTCAACGATACCCAAGGCACAATACTTGGCACTGAAACACCCTTGTACCCACAAAGATCAATCTAAAACAATCATGAACTAATATTTTAAAATGTTGTACTCACTTGTTAAAACAAACAAAAAATAAAACTATATTTACATATGTTTTATTTTTCACCACACCCCTAAACTTATTTGATTTGCACAATTTCACGAGTGTGGAAATACGATAGAAAAATGACAAGTGGGTACTCGAATATCGAACCAGTTAAAAGTTCGCCCAAGACCCAACCGTTCACTTCAAGTAGCATAAACAAATGCTAACTTGATTTTGACTCAATTTGTGCCTTAGGTTTAGCGACAATGGTTTGGAAAATTTTTTATTGGCCAGGGTATTTGTTACGTGTTTAGAAATGAAACGGCTAATAGGTTTCGACAGGTTAACGAGGGATAAAACATATTTCATGGAAGGCTTCAATAGCTCAAGCAATCAAAATGAATACCTAAATCATATCTCCTAAACTACCTCGCCTAGGATTTCACCTCAAATTTCCCCTAATCAGGTTCTAGAATCCCTCAAATTATCATGAACTTGGCTACTAGATAATAATTGTCAAATCGATTGGATAGCTAGTACATTCAGTCTATGTGCTCGTGCAAATTAGGATCCACAGTGACTTTTACCAAATCGAAATGTCAAGCACACAGAACACACATGAATGGTTTACATCGATAAACAACTAGGGGATAATTTCATCGTTGGGTAATGGCCTAGAAGAACTACAAAACGCGGCACACAAAAACTACTACTTCAAACATAAACACACTTATACTTATACTAAACAAACATGCATACAATTCACTAAACAACCACAACACAACAATTAACAACTAAAATGCATGAAATTTAATTACAATTTAACTTAAACTACAAAACGTTTAACAACTATTTATAGTTAACTGCATAACCAACATAAAGTCTTCAAACTAGAAAAATATACAATACTTAAAGTATTCAAAATAAACATAAACATCCCAAAACATAACATAAACATCCCACATACAAAACAACATAGACATCCCCCCAAATTTAGACTAGTCAGTGTCTATAGTGACCCAACAACAATCCCAACAATAGGCATGTAGCATAATGACGAAGAGGGTTGTGTACACGTACCTGGAAGGTGAGATAATGAAGTCTCACCTCCGACTGACCGTCATGAGGAATGTCGTCCCCAACGTCGTCGTAGTGGGATGGATTGTGTGGTGGTTGTGGAAGATGTGCTGGGAATGGGGGAATCGCGGGGTAGCCGCTCATATCATAGCCGTCCAGCGTTCCAAAATAGTGCAAAGCCTGATGCATTGTGTGGTTGTACTAATCCTGGTACATTCGAAAGTCAGCATTTTCATTGCGAATTTGATATTGCTCATTTTGAATTGCGGTGGCTTTTAGCTATAGAGCCTGTAGTTGCTACCCCTAATATACCAGTTATTGGTGAAGGCTTTCCATAGTGATTTCCTCTTGAACGGGAACCCCAGAACTTTGGGCCACGGATAGACCTGCTTTTTTTCCCTCTTGGCCCTCAGTCTCATTACTCCAGATTCGTTTCATAGCCTAGAAATCTAAAGTTCTTTTGGAGCGGCACAAGCTATCGTAAGAAATTACAACACCCACCTTCCGAAAAAGATCTGTAAGAAGACAGGGGAAGGGTAGACCAATTTTTGTGTTCTGGATGGCATAATTGATAAGAAAACTAAAGTTCAATGGCTTACCAGTCTCAATGGAATATAGAGTTAAGGCTCTGTCTTTTGTAACATCAATCAAATGAGCCGTTAGGTGCAATTTGGCATATATGAAATGGAAACAAATTATTGAAAATTTGGGCAAGCACTTGGATGGGAAAATAGCTAGATTCGGCCCCGTATGTAACCAATGCACATTTTCGGAACATGGCGTCTTGATCATCGTTTCAAGATCTTTCTTCTCCATGTCTTCATTCGAATCTTCTTCTTGTTCCTCAATAACCAACCCCATGAACTCGTTTATGGTTTCAGCATCAAACTTAACCACACAAGTCCAGACCCTGGTCCGGAAGTTCTCGGCTTCTATGACATTTGGCGAAGAATTCACGAACCAAAGCGATATCGCCTGGGCCCAATTGTCTACATAATCACTGCCATCCTTTTTCCATTATCACATTTGCAATTTAGTCCGGAAGCTCATCTATTTTGACAAATCTGTGCTCATGAATATAATTATGCTTGTGCTCAAAGCAATTAAAATGTTGCTCCGCTCGTTTCAAAATGAATCTACTTGAGTCATAATCCGAGGCGGGATCGCCGAATCACGAACCAAATCTCTTACCCCTTTGATGTTTTGCAGTAGCTTTCTTCAGTATAGTTTCTTTTCAATTCAACACGCAACAATCGGCCCCCAAATCACAATGAGGATCTTCACAAATCAACAAATTGAACTAACCGTTCAAAAACACCAACAATCCCCAAATGCAACACACAATCCACACAATTTCAACACAAAATTTTTAAACTTGTCAACAAATCTTGGATCTAACAAACAAACCACCACAAAACAAAGTGTTCTTCACCAAAAACTGACCCAAAATCTCAGTAGCATGAAAATCGCAATGGGGTATCAAGGGTTCCACATCAACATTCCAATTTCTCAACGAAACTTCAAATCAACAAGCAAATCACAACAATATTGTAGCACACAAGTGTAATGGTGTTTCAAAACAACTTACATGATGAGTATTTGGGTGCCGAATGGTTGGAAATTGAAGATCGCTCTACTTTGTACTCCAACCCTAGAACCAACGAATTTAGGGTTTTGAATGCAATTTTGTTGTTGATTTGCGGTGGGGATCTTTGTTTTTGAGTATGAGAAGATGGATTTTTAGGTTTGAATTGGTTTGGGAGAAAAATTGGAAGAGATTTTGGGAGTTAGGGTTTGAGAAATTTTGAAATAAGAAACGGGACCCCTATATATCGACACAGGGGGCGATGGTTTTTATCTCTACCGCGATGAAAGAGCAGTGAGCATTCTGACTTGTCGTCGCTGCATTTTTTTTCAAATGGTCGACCACCACTTCCATTTTGTTTTTCTATTTCTTCATGTTTAAGATCATATAACACCCCCAAATATCCAAGCTCCTCTATTCACTCACAAACTCGCATCGTGACCACTTCAACCTCCAAAAAGTATTACTTTAGCAAAAATTGGCAAAAACCAATCATGTGGGTTGTATGTAAAAAACAAAAGGCGCTTGATTTAACGTTCCTAGATAGACTTAGGAACGATCCATATCAGTCGCCAACGAGGGAGATACTCTCCACAACTCTTTCTTCATTCCCAAAATAGTGCTTGATTCTCTCCCCATTGACTCAAAAAATTCATCTGTCATCACCTTCCAATTCAACTGAGACGAATGAAAATACTTGCTTGATCTGGAATGGTCCTGACCATCTGGACTTCAATTTCCTGGGAAAGATTCTCTGCCGTGAATTGAAAAGTAAGACTTGGTGTCCCGGGCTGAACTCTCTCATAACTATGTGCTTGTTGTGCCATCTCTTGGTTTTGTCTTTGTACAACTTGGCTTTCTCATATGCCTCATTCTGAAATTCTTCTATTTCATTGAGTTGAATGATGCGTTGTTGCCCCGAAGAATTGAGATCAAAATTAAGCTTCTTTATTGCCAAATATGAATGGTGCTCCAATTCAAGTGGCAAATGACACATTTTCCCAAACACCAAACGATACGGTGACATTTCGATCGGTGTTTTAAAAGCCATGTGATATTCCTGGTAGCGGAATATTACGTCGCTACTTTCTCCGCAAGTGTACGGATCAAGTTTTATAGAATAGTAAATGACAAGGGTTGTCGTATCCACAGGGATTCAATTAAATTATCGCTAAGTATCGCGATTATCACAACCAAATTTTATTTAGTCGATAAAAATAGGGTTTTTGTTTTTATAATAAACTAAACTAAAATACGAACTAATTTAATTACAATACTAATATGACATTTAAGGGATTATATTGCCTAGGGATTAGCATTGTTCACCTAAACATGTTTGTTTCAATCTAGTTTACATTAACGACATTCAAATTTATCCGACAATCTAGGTATCGAAAACTCACTTACTACCTCTCCCGAGTGTAAAGTGAATGAATATGTGATTTCACGTCAACGCCGAAGTCCCCCTCTAGCATCTATACGAAACTTGGCCACATGAGTCTCACCCCAACCTGACGGATTGCACACTTTCTAGTACCCTCCCTGGTCATTAGATTGTCGCGTTGTGTTTAAACCCTAATCCGAATCAGGGGTTACCTCTCCCAAGTGTCAAACCCTGTATTCTCAAACCAACCACAATACCATAACATGTATATAATAATTGTAATAAAATGGTAAACACAATTGAATATGGATGAAAAATCAATAACGAAACAAAGATCAAACAAAAAATGTTTTTATAAACAAATAACTCCTTAAACAATATATGTTTAGCTACACATGGCCATAGCCCTATATTCAACAATACAAAAGCTAAACATAAACAAAACTGTTGGCCCAGTGAGCTACTCAAGATGGGGGGTGAATTGGGTAGGAAAACAAATTATCAGAGAAAATAATTCAAAAATCCAAATAATTAATTTTAATCCTAAATTAATTATTATCTTTATATAACAATGAAAATATAATATCAAACTAGGTGCACACCAAATAACAAAAATAAATAATGAAAAATAATAGAACACCAGAAATTTATACTGGTTCACTAAGCTACTCTTGGTTAATCCAGTCCTCCGAGCTCCACAAAGTGTCGCACCCACTAAACTCAAGATTCATTTAAAGGTAGGAATCAAACCCTCACAAAGATTCTTTTCACAAGCTCAAAATCAACCTTTACAAATTCATTTTCTCAGGCTCAGGAATAACCTCTACTTTTTACAGGTTCAAGAATAACCTAATTCCTTTTGTACCTTAGGGTAAAGAATCAAAACCTCACAAACACTCTAAATATCCTTTTACCGGCTGAGCATTGAACCATTACAAAATTGCTCACAAATAAATTTAATCAAGGAATAATTACTACCACAATCTCTTTACAAGAAGAGACTGAAACCAGCTACCCTTTGATTAAATACTCCCAATAGTATTTAATCCATCACTCAACTCACCAATTACAAATTGATAAACGATTTTTCTCACTCAGAGCTTCTAGCACCCCACATAAATTAGAACACAATTAATATCCCAAAACTAGTAATAGAAAAGTGAGTTATTCAAAATCTGATTTTAAACAAAAAGTAGGTAGCACGTTATTGAGCACGTAATTAGATTTCTTCAAGAAATTGTTTCAAAAATTATTTTTTAATAAAAAATCAAAAAAAAAAAAAAAAAAAAAAAATCAAATATCAAATTCCAAGTAAATAATAATTATAGAAAATAAACAAATAATTTGGAACAATCTCACCAGGAATCCACCGAAAGAATAATGATTAGAATGGCAATGACACTTCAGATCGGTAGTAGTATTAATCCACAATAAATATTTCTCAAGAATAACTCTCAGAAAAGATCTCACAATTCAATCAATATGATTACTCTTAGAAAGCTTAAAAGTTGAATAGCTCAGAATAATTCTCTAGATATGTCTATCTCTAATGTGAAAAATGTAGGTCTATTTAAAAGGGAATAAAACAAGCCCTCCAATGACTAGTTCCCATGAATCATGATGTTTAATTGCACTAATAGACCCTCTATATGACAATGATTCATTTATGATATAATTCACTCAAAAATATCTTTTAAAACTTTCAATTAAGTCCCTCAATTTTTTTTCTTCAAACATAATTGAATAGGATTGAAAGAATTATACGTACCAAATTGAGAAACATAAAAAATACTTGAACCATACCTATAGAAATACTTAGATATCATTTAAATAACTGAAAACACTTTAGATTCCTAAGATATCTCAGAGATCCTAACAAAAAAATGGCTAGTAATGGCTACTTTTAGAATAAAATCCGAAATTCCAAAAAATCCTGAAACAGTCCCATAAGTCGACTGACCAAGGGTCACTTATCGACCGATCGATTCAAGATGTAGCCAACCCAAAAATTCTTCACCCATCAGTTGAACTATCTGTCGACCTAGAGATTCAGAGAGTTTCACTTTTGGTCACTAGTAGGGGCACGAAATACACGCTGCTACTTACACTCGCAAGTATACGAGGTCTAAGTTTTACTATAGTGTGATCGTTAAGATCGGGTTATCGTATCTACAGGGATTGTTATTGTTACTATCAAATACCGCGTTTGTCGTGACCTAATTTTATCTAGGCAAAAAACAAATGTAATTAATTAATTAAACTAATACTAATATAACCTAAATTAACTACACTATTATGCTAATATGTTTTAGGGTGAAGAATTATATAGGGATTAACGTGTTTACAAATACGTGTTCAATTCCGATTTACTCGCATTTACGATGTTCGACCTATTTGACAACCTCGGTACGTAAACTCCACCACCACCTTTCCCGAGTGTAAGACGGGAGAATACATGACTTCGAGCCAACGAAGAAATCTCCCTCAACGTCTTAACGACCCTATGTCATGTGAGTCTCGCCTAGCGTCATTGATTTCACACAATCCAACTCCCTCCCGGGTTATTGGATCGTCGCGTTGTATTTACCCTTTCGACAATCTCCGTCTCTAAAACTCCCTCGCCACCTCTCTCGAGTGTAAGACGAGGGATATAACGTGACTTGGAGCCAACGAAGAAGTCCCTCTCAATGTCTTAACGACCCTAGGTTGCATGAGTCTTGCCCCACGTCATCGATTGTCCACGATTCAAACCCCGACCGGGTTATAGAATCGTGGCGTTTGTTTACCTTAATCCGAATCCGGGGTTTTGTCAAAATCTCGTATTCTCCATTTATCTAACTAATCATGATAAGCAAACAATATGATAAATACAATCAAACTACGAAGAACAATCACAAATGAAACACCGAAATCATCCAAACAACGTATTTATAAATTAAGTGTTAATCCCTACTACAATCCATATTTAACTCAGGGCCATAGCCGCATATACAATGAAATAACGAGCTAAATATGCTCACATGATCCTAAGATAAAGAAATAAGGAAAAACGATCAAAGAACTTAGCCTCGTCCGAAGATAAACTGCTAAGAACGCTCAACGATCGAGTCGTCGTCTTCTCCACTTCGGGATGTGAGCTCCACCACTAAAATCCCTAACCCTAGGCTTAAGTATAGCCTAAAGGGATAAAAAATGCAAGAGAGGGAAGAGAGTTACCAGCCAAGGGGAAGGAGAGGGGGTATTTATAGCAAAAATATCTCAAAAATATCTGAAAATATCTCAAGACTGTGCAGGGCAAATCCGCCTAGGCGGTGGAATCTTTGCCTAGGCGGAGTTAGGTCGGTTCGGTCTGATCGCCTAGGCTGTGGAATGGGAGAACATTCTGTTAGATTTCTGCCTAGGCAAAGAAAACTTCGCCTAGGCGAGCGGCTGTCGGTAGCCCTTCTTCATCCTTTGCTGGATTTCCGCCTAGGCGATAGAATTTTCTCCTAGGCAGTCATCCGTCAGTAACATTTTGTTCTTCTCTGCATCTTCACCGCTTAGGCGGTGGTCTGGATGCCTAAGCGATGGGCCTGTTTTATCTTTTAGCCTTCGAACTTGTTTATCCACCGTAACTTCAAACCGTTTTGGTTCGATCTCATTGTTTTAGCTCCAGTTTCCTATCTTTTTGCCTCACACACCTGAGTTATACAAAAAGTATAAAAACTAATTAAACCATAATAAAAATAACTATAAACATATTCGAAAACTAACAAATTCGGATTGGAAATAGATAGGTTTTTCACACCTATCAATACCCCCAAACTCAGAATTTGGCTAGTCCTCGAGCCAACCACACACACTAAAATGAAAAATACAACAAACGGAAATAAATAACAAACAACCTAAAAACAATCTAAACATAACAACATGCGAGTTTTGACTTCTTCTAACGGCCAAGTTATTGTTCCTTCAACAACCGCCAATTATTTCGAGTTCAGGCGGTAACACATAGCATGTAATGTTCTAGAATTTCCACATGCAATAATGGTGAACGCTATTCTAGATCCTTTAAACGTGTTAGTGCGAGACTCAATAATATAACTATACAACGATCGGATTGGATTATCCACCAACGAAATTCATGAGTTAAGGATTACCATAAGTAGGATTGGGGTCCACTCTCCACTAATATAGGTTTAGTAGTTCATGAAGATTATTAGGACTTGGTTCGGTTAAGGTTAATTTGGCCAAGGGTATTTCAGAATAGAAAACGGGTTAACGTTGTTAACTTAACGTTACCCAAGGCTCAACGCTTGGCACATTCACTCTCGAACCCCCATAGAAAGATTGGAAACAATCTTGAACATGCATTTAAGACCAACGTACTCACTTGTTAAAAGAAACGGAAATAAAAACCGTATTTACATTTGATTCTTTTTTTTTTATTTTTTTTATTTTTTTTTTCTTATTTTTTTTTCTTTTCAACGAACACACCTCCAAACTTATTTGATTGTTACAATTGAAGGGGTGTGTCAAATACAAATGAAAAATGATAAGTGAGTACCCGAATACCGAACCAATTAGAAGTTCGCCCTAAACCCAACTGCTCACATCAAGAAGCCTTTGCAACGGCTAACTTGATTCACTCAAATGTGCCTTTAAATTCAGCGATCAAGGATTGGAAGGAATTCAATTGGTCATGGTATTGGTTTATGTGTTCTGAATTGAATTTGCATTTAGGCTTCGACAGAGTGACGAGGGATAAACATGTAACAAGGTAGGCTTCAAAGGCTCAAGCGACAAAGAGAATGCCTAAATCACGTCTCCTGAACTACCTCGCCTAGGATTTCGCCTCAAGGTTCCCCTCAATCAAGTTCTAGAATCCTTAACGTGTCATGAATTTGGTTAATCGATAATCATCCTTAAATCAATTGAATAACTATACATTGAGTCTATGTGCTCGTGCAAATTAGGATCTACAATAATTTTGACCAAAAAGAATAGTCAAGCACACAGAATCACACATGCATAGGTATTACCCTTGACTTCAAAAACAACCAGGGGTAATTTTCATCATCGGGTGACGGCCCAAATGGATGCAAAACTCAACATATAAACAACAACACAAAAACATAAACACATTCTAACCTAAACACACATGCAATACGGAAAAACAATAACACATAAACTAACATAGTACTACTACACATCACCTCCAAACTCAAAGTGGACAGTGTTCTCAGCGAACCCAATCATCATTCTCAACATATATGAAATTAAAGCATGCTGACGAAGGGTGTTTAGAACACTTACCTGGGAGGCGAAAGGATCTCACCTCCGATTTAAGTTGGATGTGACGGATTTAACTTATTTGACCTTGGGTTGCCTCCCAAGAAGCGCGTGGTTTAATGTCCTTGGCCCGACATTTATAATGCCCTCAAGATTAGCGAGGTTTTGCTTTGATTGGCTCAATTTTTCAACGAAACGCCTCACCGGCTTATGTGCTTGCCCAAGCACAATAAACGACTTGGAATCCCGTCGAAAGGGATGCATCAATACCCGTCGATATAACATCACCAAGTACCCTACATAAGAAACAAAAACAAAAATACAAACAAAAATCATATACAAAGAAATGCCTAAAGTAAAATTAGGTTATTTACACACAATATCGACATTGAACGACATCGCCAATCCTGGGAATACGAAACACTTTCTTCTCCTATCTAAAACTTAAGTTCAGAGCTGTTACCACGTTTCTCTGACAATAACATCAAAATAATCCCCAGCAACGGCGCTAAAAACTTGGTAGAGGGGCGAAATACACGCCGCTACGTACACTCGCAAGTATACGAGGTCTAAGTTTTAGTATAGTGTGATCGTTAAGATCGGGTTATCGTATCCACAGGGATTGTTGTCGTTACTATCGAATACCACGTTTGTCGTGACCTAATTTTATCTAGGCGAAAAACAAATGTAATTAATTAATTAAACTAATACTAATATAACCTAAATTAACTACACTATTATGCTAATATGTTTTAGGGTAAAGAATTGTAAAGGGATTAACATGTTTACAAATACGTGTTCAATTCCGATTTACTCGCGTTTACGATGTTCGACCTATTTGACAACCTCGGTACGTAAACTCCACCGCCACCTTTCCCGAGTGTAAGACAAGGGAATACATGACTTCGAGCCAACGGAGAAGTCCCCCTCAATGTCTTAACGACCCTAGGTCACATGAGTCTCGCCCAGCGTCATTGATTGCACACAATCCAACTCCCTCCCAGGTTATTGGATTGCCGCGTTGTATTTACCCTATCGACAATCTCCATTCTAAAACTCCCTCGTCACATCTCCAGAGTGTAAGACGAGGGATATAATGTAACTTTGAGCCAACGAAGAAGTCCCCCTCAATGTCTTAACGACCCTAGGTTGCATAAGTCTTGCCCCACGTCATCGATTGTCCACGATTCAAACCCCGACCGGGTTATAGAATCGTGGCGTTTGTTTACCTTACTCCGAATCCGGGGTTTTGTTAAAACCCCGGATTCTCCATTTATCTAATTAAGCATGATAAACAAACAATACAATAAATACAATCAAACTACGAAGAAAAATCACAAACGAAACATCGAAATCATCCAAACAACGTATTTATAAATTAAGTGTTAATCCCTACTACAATCCATATTTAACTCAGGGCCATAGCCGCATATACAATGAAATAACGAGATAAATATGCTCACATGCTCCTAAGATAAAGAAATAAGGAAAAATGATAGAAGAACTTAGCCTCGTCCGAAGATAAACTGCTAAAAACGCTCAACGATCGAGTCGCCATCTTCTCCACTTCGGGATGCGAGCTCCACCACTAAAATCCTTAACCCTAGGCTTAAGTATAGCCTAAAGGGCTCAAAAATTCAAGAGAGGGAAGAGAGTTACCGACCAAGGGGGAGGAGAGGGGGTATTTATAGCGAAAATATCTCAAAAATATCTAAAAATATCTCAAGACTGTGCAGGGCAAATCCGCCTAGGCGGAGTTAGGTCGGTTTGGTCTGATTGCCTGGGCGGTGAAGTAGGTTGTCGACTGGGAGAACATTCTGTTGGATTTTCGGCTAGGCAAAGAAAACTTCGCCTAGGCGAGTGACTGTCAGTAGCCCTTCTTCGTCCTCTGCTGGATTTCCGCCTAGGCGATAGAATTTTTGCCTAAGCGGTCATCCGTCAGTAACATTTTTCTCTTCTCTGCATCTTCACTGCTTAGGCGGTGGTCTGGACGCCTAAGCGGTGGGCCTGTTTCATCTTTTAGCCACCGAGCTTGTTTATCCACCATAACTTCGAACCGCTTTGCTTTGATCTCATTGTTTTAACTCTAGTTTCCTATCTTTTTACCTCACACACCTGAGTTATACCAAAAGTATAAAAACTAATTAAAACATAATAAAAATAACTATAAACATATTCGAAAACTAACA
The DNA here is from genome assembly GCA_016647705.1 of Eucommia ulmoides. Lineage (NCBI taxonomy): Eukaryota > Viridiplantae > Streptophyta > Magnoliopsida > Garryales > Eucommiaceae > Eucommia > Eucommia ulmoides. The sequence goes on from CM028336.1 coordinate 34,860,244, forward strand.
AATTTAGATTGGAAATAAATAGGTTTTCACACCTATCAGTCACAGGTTGACCTCCCTGTCGACTGATCTATTTAGAAAGTTCACCATTTAAGCTGAAGTCGACTTACCTGTCGACTAAGAGATTCAACAACTTCACATTCTATGCTCCGGTCGACTTACCTGTCGACCGGTCAATGTTGAGAACCTCTTCTAAATTTGTTTTTAATCCATTTTCTTCAACATTTTCGTCCCTTTAATTAATTTCTTTTCTCTGTTAGCTCCACTAAATTATTAAATTCAATTTTAATTAATTATCAATATTTATTTTTCAATTACACATAGGAGCAAATAATTGAACTAATTAGGATCCTATAAAAAACACATATTTATAAAAATCATTTTGTGTTATGCGTGATCCTAATTGGGATATTAAGAGTTAGAATTTAACCTGAATTGTTTTCCCTATATTCTTGAATTTCTTCAAACTCTTAATCTTCCATCATCTTTAGCATTGCAAAAATATCTTCATAATCATTTTCATCACTGGAACTGAGAAACTGAAATACTCAATAAAATCATTAGTTCTATAAAAAACATCAACCTTTAATTGTCCATCAAAATCTTAGGATCAACAAAAACTATCAACCAAAACGAAGAATTAAATAGAGAAAGAAGGAGACTAGCCATTATCCGAAGAACCAATGCTAAAACCACTCCGAGATCGTTTTCTCTTCTTGGATTTGCGATCTCCTCTTGGTTGACATAGTTTGGAGCTCTCAAAACCTTTCCAAAAATGCTCCCAATATGTTCTCCAAAAAGTGGGATAAAAAAGAGAACAAAAAAATATCTAGAAAAATATCCTAAAAATACTTTACAGTAAGGGGTTCACCACTACTGTGGTCAAAAGCACTGCTACAGTGATGGGTATGTTGGCAGGCTCACCGTTGCAGTAATGGGATCAACCACTGCATCCGTAGGAAGTCAGTGAGCTTCTATCATTTCACCACTACAGCGATGGATAGGCAGAATGTTTTTTGTATTTTGACAACTGCAGCGGTGGTTTTCACTGCTGTAGTGGTCAGGCTGCAGTGCTCTTTTAGCTTGTTTAGCCTTTTTGCTGGTTTTCCTACCATTTCTCCTATCGATTTCCTCATTTTCGCTCCTAACCCCTGCTTTAAACAAAAACAAATAAGAACGAATTAAAACATTACGAGAATACTAAAAAACTACTAAATTCGATTTGGAAATAGACAGATAAATGTCACCTATGAATGCCCCTAATAGTGCATCGTCTAATTTCACCGCCCAGTCCTTCTAGTTGGAGTGATTCGTCTTTTATAAGATCTGTTTTATTTCTCAATTAGACACTTCGACTTGGCCTTTTCTTTAGGGATGGTAGGAAAACGCCACCTTATGCTGGACTCCATACTTTGTCAGTAGTGTATTTAACATTTTATTGCAGAAGTAAGTTGTTTCATCACTAATGATGGCTTGAGGAGTTCTAAACCTTGTCATTATGTTCTTTTGAAGGAATTTCAAAACCACTTTGGCATCGTCGGTTGGTGTGGTCACAGCCTCAACTTATTTTGACACGTAATCCACCGCCAGCAAGATATACTCCCAATTAAAGGATGGATGAAACGGTCCCATGAAATTTATCCTCTAAATGTCAAAAAGCTCCAACTAGAGAATGGATGTTAAGGGCAATTCATGTCGCCTCGAGATGTTACCGACCTTCTGGCATCGATCATAGGTTTTTACAAAAGTATATTAATCATGGAAAAGAGACTACGAGTAAAAACCTGATTGAAGCACCTTAGCGGCTATTCGTGTTGCTCTGAAATGCCCCCCACATGGTGATGGTGGAAATGATATAAAGGCTTGCCATTTTCTCTTCTGAAACACAACGCCAGATGACTCGGTCAGCGCATTTCTTGAACAACATCGTGTCATCCCACATATAATGCTTCATATAAAATAAGAATTTCTTCCTTTGGGCACTTGATAGGTCCGACAACAACACCTTGCACGCGAGATAGTTGATTATATCCACAAACCACAGAAGTTTAACTTCAACATTGAACAATTACTCGTCCGGGAAAACATCCATGATATATGAATCATCCCCAACATCTTCTAACACAAGCCAGGATAGATGATCGGCTATTATGTTCTCACTCCCCTTTTTATCTCTAATCTCAGCATCAAATTCCTAAAGCAAGAGTATCCACCAGATTAGACCTAGCATGGCATTATTTTTTACAAATAAGTATCGGATAGTGCCATGGTTTGTATATATGATCACCTTGGACCCTATAATGTAAGAACGAAACTTATCACATCCAAAACCACCGCCAACATCTCCTTCTCCGTGGCGGTGTAATTCTCTTGAGCATCATTGAGTATTTTTCTTGCATAGTACATGGATCGGAAAATCTTCTCCTTGTGTTGGCCTAAAATAGCTCCAACAACATAGTCTCTTGCATCACACATGATTTCAAAAGGCTTATTCCAATCCGGAGATACTATAATTGGATTCGAGATCAATTTCTCCTTCATGGCATTGAACGCTCCCACACAAGCATCATCAAAAATGAAAGGGGCTTATTTAAATGGCATAACGGCTTCACTATTTTAGAATTTTTTTTGATGAAACGCCAGTAGAAGCCGATGGCCTATGAAACTTCTTACTCCCTTCACATTGATTGGTGGTTGAAGTTTCTCGATTGTCCCAATCTTCGCTCGATCCACCTCAAGCCCCTTGGAAGAGACCCGATGGCCTAAGATGATTCCCTCTATGACCATGAAATGACACTTCTCCCAATTGAGAACTAAATGTTTCTCTTCACATCGGTTGAGAACAAGTAATAAGTTATAGAGGCAATGTTCAAAGGATGAACCAAAAACCAAATCATCTATGAATACTTCCATTATATCCTCCACCATGTTCGAAAAGATTGCCATCATACACCGAACGTTGTCGGAGTGTTGCGAAAACCAAACGGCATACGATGGTAAGCAAATATGCCGTACGGGTATGTGAATATAGTCTTTTCTTGGTCTTCCGATGCAATGGCTATTTGATTGTATCCTGAATAGCCATCAAGAAAACAATAGTGGTTATAACCGGAGAGACGATCCAGTATTTGATCATGAATGAGCGAGGAAAATTATCCTTCCGTGTGGCCTTGTTCAACTTTCTATAATCAATGCACACTCTCCATATAGTGATGGTTCGTGTGGGAATTAGATCATTTCTCTTATTCTTCACCACAGTCATGGCTCCTTTCTTGGGAACCACTTGCATCAGACTTACCCATTCACTGTCCGATATAGCATATATGATTCTTGCATTCAATAACTTCAACACCTCAGCACGGACCACCTCATTTATCTAGAGATTTAGACTTCTTTAATGCTCAATGGAGGGCTTAAATGAGTCCTCCATCAAGATTTTATACATGCAAATAGTTGGGCTCATTCCCTTGATGTCGAAAATAGACCACACGAATGCGGATTTGCGCCGTTTTAGGATACTAAGTAGTTTGTTCTCTTCTTATTGAGTCCAAGATGATGATCTGATGACTAGATCGGTGGACTGATCCCCCAAGAATGTTTACCGAAGGTGATCTGGTAATTGCTTGAGAATTAACCCATCGTGAGGTGGATTTGAGGGATCGGGTGAACTAACTACATCATCAAGGGTCTCCACTTGAACCGAATCCACTACATCTTTAGGTACGTATTCCAAAGATAGGACGTAGTCCACAACACCTTCATTTGTGGTTCAACCTTTTTCACCAAAATCCCTCATAGATAGGGAATTTGTGAGAGTCTGCTTTAATGGATCCCGATTCAAGTTTTCATGAAAGAATTCCCTAACGCACGAGTCCACCACTTCCACTAGATTGCATGTTGGGAACTCATCCAAAAACTTCATTGTATTGAAAATATTGAACTTCACTTCATCATCGGTTACCCTTAAAGTCAAATTCCTATTATGAATGTCAATCAATGCCTTCCCGGTGGCGAGAAATGGCCACCCAAGTATAATGGGAATCTCTCGGTCCTCCACCATCTCCAACATGACAAAATCCACCGAAAATATGAATTTGTCCACCTTTATTAGCACGTCTTCAATTATACCTTTAGGATAAGTCAATGAACGATCCACCATTTGTAGAGAAATTATAGTTGGCTTTGTATCTCCAAGCCCCAGCTTCCAGTAAACGAATGATGGCATTAGATTGATACTTGTTTCTAGATCACAAAACGCCTTCTCAAATTGATATTTCCCAATGGTGCATGGTATAGTGAAACTTCTGGGATCTTTCAACTTTTGAGGCAACTTCTATTGAAGGATCGCACTACATTCCTCCATTAACATGGCGGTCTTATATTTCTCCAATTTCTTCTTTTTTGTCATGATGTCCTTCAAGAACTTTTCGTAATTGGGTATTTGTTCCAATTCATCGGCAAATGGTATGTTGATATGGATTTTCTTGAAAATGTCAAGAAATTTAGAAAATTAGGAATCCAATTATTCTTTTGAAATAGTTATGGATATGGAAAAGGTGGAGTGAGTATCAGTGGGTTATCCGGAAATGAGACTGAACCTAGATTCACTCATCGGGCTTCCTTCTACTCCTCAACTGGAATAGTTTCTTTCTAAAAATCAATCTTCTCCTTTTACTCATCCTCTAGAATAAGTGTTTGGATTAATTGAATACTACAATTGACATAGTTTTATATTATCTAGAAGGTTCAAGAATTGCTTTGAATTTGCTAATCGAAAAAAACTAATTTGAACCAAAACAACTTTGGATTAATTATAGTAAAATGGATTACCTAGGGATTAATTTGATTCACTAATACATGTTTGAATTTGTTTAGTTTACAATAATGGTGTTTATCTTATCCGACAATCTAGGTATCGTAAACTCGCTCACTACCTCTCTCAAGTATAAAGTGAGCGAATATGTACCTCATATCGACATTGATATTCCTATCTAATGTCTAAATGAGTACATGAGTCTTCACCCAACCTCACGGATTGCACACTTTCTAATGCTTTCCCGGGTCATTAGATCGTCGAGATGTGTTTAACCCTAGTCCGAATCCGGGGTTACCTCTCCCGAGTGTTAAATCCCATATTCTCAAAACCAACCCTAATATCATAACAAGAATATCAAGGATGTAATAAAATGGTAAACACAATTGGATTTAGACAAACAACTATTAAAGAAACGTATATTTAATCAAACGTGTATATACACGAACTACATGAACCCCTAGATAATATTCACTTAGCCTACCATGATCACAACCATATAAACATTAAAACAAGAGAAATACATCATCATTGAAGATATAACATTTACATACAAAGAGAGAAACAAATATAGGAAGGGCAAATATGAGATTGGAATGTTCCACTTTCACCAAAAACCGATCCAAAAATGTTCACTTCTTCACGAATGAAATCTTCTCTTCAAGCTCTCAAAATATGCTAAGGAACAATTATTGGACGTTCTAAACAATTGGTAGCAAATGGGGTATAAGACAAGGGTCAAAATATCTAAAATAATATATTCTCCAGCTGGCCATTGACCGCTGCAACGGTGGGCTTGACCCCTGCAGCGGTGGGAAACCAGTGGGCATTTTGCCCTTTCACCGCTGCAGCAATAGATCTCACTGCTACAGCGGTGAACAATCAGAATGTTTTTTTTATCTTTCTATTCTTTCACCGCTGCAGCGGTGAAGCTGCTACTCTTTCTTTTGATCCTCTTGATCGTTTTTCTGTCGATTTCCAATTGATTTAATTGATTATCAACCATTTACATCCCTACACCTGATTTACATCAAAACGAACATAAACGCAATAAAATATCACAAAAACACTTGAAAACTATCAAATTCGGCTTGGAAATTGATATGTTTTTTCAACCTATCAAATACCCCCAAACTTAGAATTTTGCTAGCCCTCGAGCAAAACACCTAAATACTAAAATATTCAATCACTACTAATTAACTAACTACAATACTAAAAACGAAAAAAAATAAATGAACGAGAAGTAATGGCATGCGAGTTCCAAGTTCAACTAAGAAACCAAAATATTTTTCCCTTAACGGCCCCTAATCAAATCAAGTTCAAGAATAAAACAGACCATGTGGTGTTCTAGAATTTCAAAACTCAATATTAGTAAAGGCCATTCTTGATCCATTCAAAGTGTGTGTGTGAAAACTCAAATATATAACTATCGAAACACCAGATTGGATTATTTAGTAACTAAGCTCATGACTTAAACCGTATAGGATTAGGAAATCCATATGGTTGACTGGGTTCGACTCTCCACTAATGTAGGCTTGGAAGCTCAAAAAGATCAAAAGGGCTTGGTTAATTTTTTGTTTCTTTTTTTTTTTGGAAAATGGCCAAGGGTATCTCAGGAATAGAAAACAGGTAATCGTTATAATTCAACAATACTTGGGGCACAACACTTGGTACTCAACTCACTCGTAACCCCAAACATTTAAGAGACAACCCTATACAAACATTTAAGAACTTTGTACTCAGTTTTCAAAAGAAACTAGAAATAGAACTATATTTACAGAGGTTTTTTTTTTTTTTAGAGAAAGACCACACCCCCAAACTTATTCGATTTGTACAAATAAAAGAGTGTGGGAATATGAAAGAAAATTTGACAAATGAATACTCAAATACCGAACCAATAGAACGTTCACCCAAAATCCAACCGCTCACTTCAAGTAGCATAAACAAATGCTAACTTGATTTTTGACTCACATAGTGCCTTTAGTTTAGCGACTTAGGTTTGGAAAATTTGTAATTGGCCAGGGTATTTGTTACCTGTTCAGAAATGAAACGGCTATGGGCTTCGACAGGGTAACGAGGTGTAAACATTTGACAAGGTAAGCTTCAAGGGCTCAAGCAATAAAAATTAAGGCCTAAATCATATATCCTGAACTGCCGCGCCAAGGATTTCGCATCAAGTTACCCCCAATCAAGTTCTAGATTCCTTAAAAGTGTCATGAACTTGCTACTGAATAATCGACGTCAAATTGTTCAAATAGCTTTACAATGAGTCTATGTGATCGTGCAATTTAGGATCAAAATGACTTTTACCTAATCAACATACTAAGCACACAGAACACACATGAATGGGTATTATCCCTGACCTCGATATACAACTAGAGGATAATTTTCATCATCGGATAATAGCCTAGAAGAACTTAATAACTCAACACACAATTATTACTACATACATAAACATATCTATACTCATTCTATACACTAATATGCATACACTACACTAAGTATTCACAACATGCATAAACAAAAACTATATAATAACTTAAACTATAAAGTCTACAACATACATCAAAATGTCTACAAACCATAAAAACTTAACGTACATAAAACATCCATATCAAAAACTAAACTATCCCAATACATAACAAAAAAAAAAAAAAAAAAAAAAAAAAAACAAAAAAACATCCATCCTTCAAAACAAAAATGTGATGTACATCCCCCCAAATTTGAACTGGTCAGTGTCCGCACTGACCCATTAGCGAACCCAATAACAGTATATAGCAAAGATAATAAAAATAGGTGCCTAACACGTACCTGGGATATCCATCTCGAGGGACGTCATCTCCACCACCGTCATGACGGAATGGATTGTGCAGAGGCTATAATAGGTGTGGTGGGAAGGGCAGCATCGATGGGAAGCCACTCATATTGCATCCAGCTTAAACTCCGAAGTATCGTTGAGCCTGATTCTACATTTGAAGATATTGGTCTAGGAAACTCCAAAATTTAGCATTTTCATTGCAAATTTGATACTAGTCTTGGCGAATAACAATGGCATCTAACAGAAGAGCCTGGGGCTGCTCCCTCGGAAGAATCACCTGTTGGTGAAGTCTGTCCAATGTGATCGTTTGGTAGCCTGGAACATCAGGAACTGGGGCGTCGGACAACCCTTCTTCTTCTTCTTCTGGCCCTTCTTCTCCTTCCCCCGGCCCATGAACCTCAACGTTCCATAATCGAAGCATTATTGCGAGATCCAGAGGTTTGACGGGGATGCATGGGCTATCGCTTGAGATCACAACACTTGCCCTCCTAAAAAGTTCAGGGAGAAGAGACGGGAAGGGCAGGCCGACCTTTGTGGTTTGGAATTCATGTAGAATTGATGAATAGATAAGGTACCCAACATTAAATGATTTTCCAGTCTCAATAGCAAAAAGCATCAACGCTCGGTCTTTGGAGACGTTGGACAAATGAGATGTCGGGAGGAGGCTGGAGCATATGAAGTGGAACCAAATCTTCAGGAATTGGTTCAAGTAGTTGGACGAAAAGATTGCGAGACCTGACCCCGTAGCCATTCATCGAGCATTGCTAGAACAAATGGTCCGGATGATCGTTTGTAGGTCTTCATCCTCCTCTTCTTCATCTGAGCCTTGAGGTCGTACCGGAGAAACCAACCCCAAAACTTTATTAATTTTGTCTGGACCAAAGTTTATTGGACGCATCCGGACCCTGGTCCAGTTGATCTAAGCTTCGACACAGTTTGCAGAAAATTCTCGGACCAGAGCAACATCGCTCGAGGCCAGTTGTTGGCACAACTATTCCCAACCTTGAGCCCTTATCACGTTCGAAATATCAGCCATAATCTCATCTAAGTTAACAAATCCACGCTACCAAATGAAACTCTGCTTATACTCAAACCGATTAAAATGTTGTTCGGTCTGTTTGGAAGCGAATCGGCTCGAATCATAGTCGGAAGCAGGACCACCGGATTGTGAATCGGATCCCTATTCTCTTGGACATTTACCGGAGACTTTCTTTGACTTGTCCCTATCAATTGAACACACAACAAATAGGCTACCCAAATACAACCGATCAAGAAAATTCAACCAAACGATCACAAATTGTCAATAACACCAAGTGTCCAAATGTGCACACACCAAATCACAAAGATTTCAAGAAAATTTTCAACAATTTGGCATCAAATCTTGCATCACACAAATAACCATCCCTAATCAACGTGTTCATCACCAAAAATCAACCTAAAAACACAATGCCATGAAAAAATCGCAAAAAAACATTCTAGGGTTTCATGAACAATCCAAATTCAACCATTCTTGTTATGCACATGCAAATTAACTCAAGATTTCAACATTCACAAGTAATGTAGGTTCAAAACAACTTACTTATCAAAATTTCGAGTGCCCAACGGTTGAGAAATGTGAAAATCACCCCTTCTTAATCTCTAACCCTAGAAGCTTGAATTTATGGTTTGAAAATGGATTTTGGTGGATGATTTGTGGTGAAAATCTTAGATTTGGAATTGGAACTAATGGATTTGAGGTTTGGAAACAGTTTGGGAGAAAGAAATTTGAGATTTCGGGCTTAGGGATTTGGAAATGAGGCTCAAGTGAAGTGACGCCCCACTTAACTGAACAGGAGCATCATCGCTGCAGTGGTCATTTTGACCGTTGTAGTAGTCATAGCCCAATGGGATTTTTGCTTGCACACTGTTGCAGCAGAGGAATGCCAGAATGTCTATTGACATTCTGGCATTGTAGTAGTAATTTTAACCACTGTAGCGGTGATAAGCTTCCACCAAATTGTTGTTCTCTATATTTTTTTCTCAACAAGGCCTTACACCACTTGCTTCTACTTCTCGATTTCAATGCTTTCATGAACGAAACACTACCCCGAATATCCAAACTCCTCAAATCATTCTCAAACATGCTTCAAGACCATTTCGACCTCTAAAAGTACTAAATATCAAAAGACGGCTTAAAATATACCCTCAGGTTTATATAAAAAAATGTGTTTGATTTACTGTCCTTAGCTGGACTTAGCAAACTCCACTGTAGTCATCAACAAGGGAGATACTTCCCACAACTCGTTCTTCATTTTTGAAATAGTATTTGATCATCTCCTCATTGACTAGGAAAATGCATCCGTCATCACTTTCCAATTTGACTGAGTCGAATGGAAATACATGCTTGATCCGGAACAGTCTGGACCATTGAGACTTCAATTTTTCGGGAAAGAGCCTCTGCCGAGAATTAAATAACAAAACTTGTTGGCCCGAGCTAAACTTCCTCCTGACTCTTTTCTTATCATGCCATTTCTTCATTTTGTCTTTGTAGAGCTTAGTATTCTCATACGTTTCATTCCAGAATTCCTCCATCTCATTGAGTTGGAGGAGACATTTTTCACCCGAAGCATTAAGATCAAAATTCAACTTCCTAATCACCTAGTAGGCATAGTGTTCCAACTCTACTGGCAAATGACACGCCTTTCCAAACACCAACTGATATGGGATATGTCGATTGGTGTTTTGAAGGCCGTGTGGTATGCCCATAATGCATCATCCAACTTCATTGCCCAATCTCTGTGATTAGAATGAACCGTCTTTTCTAGAATTTTCTTGATCTCACAATTTGACACTTCAGCTTGGCCGTTTGTTTGTGGATGGTATGGACGCGCCACTTTATGTCGGACCCAATACTTTATAAGCAAAGTATTAAATATTGATTGCAAAAGTGGGTTCCTTTATCACTGATAATGGCCCAAGGTGTCCCGAATCATGCCATGATGTTCTTCTAAAGAAACTTCAAAACCACCTGAACATCAGTAGTGGGTGTTGCCACAACTTCGACCCATTTGGACACGTAATCCACCGCCAGTAAAATGTACTCCTGACCGAAGGATGGTGGAAACGGAAGCATGAAGTCAATCCCCCACACATCAAACAGTTCCAATTCAAGAATGGAAGTCAGTGGCAATTCATGCCTTCTTAAGATGTTGCCAACCCTTTGGCAACGATCGTAGGTTTTCACAAACGTATAAAAATCACGAAATAATGTAGGCTAATAAAAACCTGACTGAAGAACCTTAGCAGCCGTCCACGTCGCTCCAAAGTGCCCGCCATATGGTAATGAATGCCAATGGTATAGAATACTAGTAATTTCCTCTTCCAGAACACATTTTCGGATCACTTGGTCAGTACACTTCTTGAACAACATCGGTTCGTCCCACATATAATACCTCGAATTGAATAGAAATTTCTTCCTCTGGGCACTTGAAAGATCCGGTGGCAATACTTTGCATGCTAGAAAGTTGATAATATCTGCAAACCACGGTGAACAATTGCTCATCCGGGAACACCTCCGTGATACAAGACTAATCACTAACGTCAGCTTGTACAAGCCAGGATAAATGGTTGGAAACCACATTTTCTCTGCCCTTCTTATCTCTTATTTTCGCATCAAATTATTGAAACAAAAGAATCCACCAGATTAGACGTGGCTTGGCGTCCTTCTGGGTGAATAAGTACTGGATGGGGGTATGATCGGTATAGAGGATTACTTTGGATCCTATTATGTACGACAAGAATTTATCGTATGCAAAGACCACCACCAACATCTCTTTCTCAGCTGTGGTGTAATTCTCTTGAACGTCATTCAATGTCCTGCTATCATACTAAATGGATCGGAAGATCTTCTTCTTGCATTGGCCTAAAACTGCTCCAACTGCATAATCACTAGCATCACACATTATTTTAAATGGCTCGTTCCAATCTGGAGCGATTATTATAGGAACCGTTATCAACTTCTCCTTCATAGAATTGAAAGCTTCGACACAAGCTTCATAAAAAATGAATGGGGCTTCTTTTTCTAGTAAGTGACACAACGGATTCACTATTTTAGAAAAATCCCTTATGAAATACCGGTAGAATCCGTCATGGCCCAAGAAGCTTCGGACTCCCTTCACATTGATCGGAGGTAGAAGTTTCTCCATCGTCTCAATCTTGGCTCGGTCTACCTCAAGCCCCTTAGAGGAGACTAGATGACCTAATACTTTCCCTTTCTTGACCATAAAATGACACTTTTCCCAGTTGAGAACAAGCGACAAATTATACAAGCAATAGTCGAAGGACGATCCAAAGACTGAGAAGTCGTCCACGAATACTTCTATTATGTATTCTACCATATCCAAAAAGATAACCATCATACACCGTTGGAATGTGGCAGGAGCATTGCAAAGACCAAACGACATACGACTGTAGGCAAATGTTCCGTACGGACATATAAAAGTTGTCTTCTCTTGGTCTTCCGATGCAATAGCTATTTGATTGTATCCTGAATAGTCATCAAGAAAGCAATAATGATCATAATCGGCAAGACAATCTAGTATTTGATCAATGAACGGTAGAGGAAAATGATCTTTCCAAGTAGCTTTGTTCAATCTTTTGTAATCAATACACACTCTCCATCTAGTGATGGTTTGTGTAGGAATAAGATCATTTATCTCATTTTTCACCATCGTAATTTCCTATTTCTTGGGCACCACTTGCACCGGACTCACCCATTCACTATCCGAAATAGCATATAAAATCCCGGCATTCAAGAGCTTCAATACCACAGCTCGAACCACTTTTTTAATCACCGGATTTTGCCTTCTTTGGTGCTCAGTGGAAGACTTAAATGAGTCCTCCATCAAGATCTTGTGTATGCAAATTGTAGGGCTAATTCTTTTGGTGTCGAAAATAGACCACGCGAAGGTGGATCTATGTTGTTTCAAGATACGTAGTAGTTTGCTTTCTTCCTCTTGAGTCAAGGATGAAGAGATGATGACCAGATTGGTTAAGTTCTCTCCCAAGAAAGTATATCGAAGGTGATCCAGTAATTGCTTGAGAATTAACCCACCGTGAAGTGGATTTGAGGGTTCGGGATAACTAACTTCATCTTCAATGGTCTCCACTTGAATCGAATCGACAACATCTTTAGGTATAGCATCCAAAGATAGAACGTAGTCCACAACACAGTCTTTCGTGGTTGAGCCTTTTTCACCAAATTCCCCATAGAAAGGAAATTTGTGATAGCATGCTCTAATTTATCTCGATCCAAATTCTCATGAAAGAATTTGCTAACGAATGAGTAAACAACTTCTACTCGATTGCATGTTGGGCATTCATCCAAAAAATTTGTAGTCTTGAAAATATTGAATTTCACTTCATCTTCATTCACCTTCAACCTCAAATTCCCGTTATGTACGTCGATCAACATCTTTCCCATGGCAAGAAAAGGCCTCCCAAAAATGATTGGAATCTCCCAATCCTCCTCCATTTCCAATACGACAAAGTCCACCGAAAATATGAACTTGTCCACTTTCACCAATACATCTTCAATAATACCCTTTGGATAGGTTAACGAGCGACCCGCCATTTAGAGAAAAATTATAGTTAGCTTTGCTTTACCAAGCCCCAACTTTTGGTAAATGGATGATGGCATTAGATTGATGCTTGCTCCTAGATCACATAACGCTTTATCAAAGTGAGATTTCCCAATAGTACATGGAATTGTGAAACTCCCGGGATCCTTCAACGTTTGAGGCAATTTTCTTTGAAGTATCTCACTACACTCCTCCATTATCTTGACCGTCTCATATTCCTCCAACTTCTTCTTCTTTGTCATAATGTCCTTCAAGAACTTTCCATAGTTGGGCATTTGTTCCAAGGCATCTGCAAATAGTATGTTGATATGAATTTTCTTGAATATGTCAAGAAATTTTGCAAATTGAGAATCCAACTTCTTCTTCTAGAACCGTTTCGGATAAGGTAAAGGCATGGTGAGTATCGGTAGATTGTCTAGTAATGTAATTCTTCCCGGAATCACCCTTTGGTCTTCCTTATTTTTTTCAACGGGAATAGCTTGCTTTTTCTCCTCAACTTTATCTTCTTTTCTCTCATCACTTTTCTCATCAACTGCCTCTTCAACATTCCCCCTCAGCTCATCATTTTCAACATCAAGTTTCACTCCCAGCTCTTCCTTCATTGGCTTACTTGCTTCAACTTCCTTTTCGCATCTCAAGGTTATTTCCTTGCACTCCCTCGGGTTAGTCTCCGTGTTACTTGGAAACTTCCCCTTGGTTTGCTCTTTGATATCACTAGCAAGTTGACCAATTTGAGTTTCTAATGACTTCATAGTTGCATTCGTGTTAGTACACGTGGTCTCAATAGTGTCAAGCCTATTTTCATGTTTGTTGAGCCGGTTATGCGTTTCACGCATAATGGTTTGAGATTCCTTCATGAATAAACCAAGTATGTCTTCCAATAATGGCTTTTGGCTTTGTATTGGAGGTTGTTGCATTGGTCGGTTTTGTTGCATAGGTTGATATCCTCGAGCTTGAGATCTGGTGGCCGCTAATTAAGCACTATCACTTTCACCGCAAGCGTACGGATCAAGTTTTAGTATAATGGACCTTTCGGTCGGGTATCGTATCCATAGGGATTGGTTGAGATCACTATCAAGTACCGTGATTGTCATAACCTGACTTTATCTAGGCGACAAAAATGGAATATAATTTAATACTAATACTAAAAAACTACTTTAACTATACTAATTACTAATACGAGATAGTTATGGGATGGATTAACTAGGGATTAACTCTGTTTACTTAAACGTGTTTGATTTCGTTTAGTTTACAATAATGGTGTTCGATCTATTTGACAATCTTGGTATCTAAAACTCCTCCGCCACCTCTCCCGAGTATAAGACGAGGGATATAATGCAACTTCATGTCAACGAAGAAGTCCATCTCAGCGTCTTAACGACCCTAGGTTGCGTGAGTCTTTCCCCAACCTCATTGATTGCACACAAAACCTCAGTTCGTAAACTCACTCGCCACCTCTCTCGAGTGTAAGATGAGAGATATAATATGAATTCATGTCAATGAAGAAGTCCCCCTCAACGTCTTAATAACTCTAGGCCACGTGAGTCTTGCCCTATCGTCATTGATTTCATGCGTTATGTTTACCCTATCGACAATCTCAGTTCTAAAACTCCACTGCCACCTCTCCCGAGTGTAAGACTAGGGAATACATGACTTTGAGTTAATGCAGAAGTCCCCCTCAACGTCTTAACGACCCTAGGTCACGTGAGTCTTACCCCAACGTCATTAATTGTCCACAATCCTAACCTCGACCGGGTAATTGGATCGTGGCGTTTGTTTATTCTAATCCGAATCTGGGATTTGTCAAACCCCATATTTTCAATATATCATTCTAAAAATAATAAACAAATAATATGATAAACACATTCAAACATTGAAGAACAATCATCAAAGAAACAAAACTCAACCAAAATTACGTTTTTATAAACGATATTAATCCCATACATAATCCACGTTTAACCTATGGCCATGGCAATTTATAAAATTAAATCTAGGATAAACATGCTCAAACATATATTGAAGAAAAGAAATAAAAGGAAAAACGGATGGACTTAGCCAATATCCGAAGATTAGCCGCTAAAACCGTCCACCGAACGATTCTCCTTCTCTGCGTGTTGTTCTTCTCATTCAGATATGTTTAAGCACTCCCCATACTCTCTCTATATACTAACCTAAGCCTTAAGGTCTCTAATGGATGGAGGCTCCAAAGGAGGAAGGAGGAAAGAGGTATAAATAGACAAAATATCTAAATAAATATCTAACACTGCGCAGAGGCTGACTGCCATGGCCGTGGGATTCACCGCCGCGGCTCGCCGAGATGATGAAGAAGGTGGTGGATTAGGAAAAGTTTATGTAGGTTTATCGCCGCGGCCGTGGATCTGAGCGCCGCGAGGGTGGATGTTCAATAAGAAATCAACTCTCTGTATCTTCACCACAGCGGTGGTGGTTCGGACGCCACACCGATGGGCTTGTTTGCAGAATCTTGCCACCTTGCTAATTTTTCCACCATTCTCCGATTGTTCTCGATACGATTTCATCGTTTATGCTCCGATTTCATACCTTTTCACCCCACACACCTATTTTAATACAAAGAGAATAAAAACATATTAAAACATATAAAAATAACTATAAAACTACTCTAAAACTAACAAAATCGATTTGAAAATACATAGGTAGATCACACCTATCAAGATCTATATCCAGGAGGCCGTTGCAATGTGTTCCGATTATTCGCATACGAAAAATTCTCATGATTGCGAATTCCAGGATGATAGTGAGTCAGAATAATGTTGGCGGGCCTAAAGGTATAAGCCCAATTGTTGACAAAATGACACTCTTCGAACTCGCTATCCACTCCCGATTGTGAACTACTTGCAATATTTTCCGCTTCACGACTCGACGAAGCATCTTTGGTAGAGAAGACGACTAATTGTTCCGTGAGCTTTGAAACTTGGGCCGATAAGGTACAAAGAGGATCAGCCTCATGAATTAAGGCTACCTTTCTTCCCATATTCCTCTCATTTGGCCATTGGTAATTGTTAGCCGTCATTTCTTTCAATAATGCATTTGATTTATCCGGAGTCTTTGATAACAACGATCTTACCGAGGTGGCATCCACTATAGTTCTTGTCTAGCCATCCAACCCGTTGTAAAAGAGTTAAGCTTAAAACCAATCCTGGTACCCGTGTTGGGGGCACTTGTGTAATAAATCCTTGAATATTTCCTTGCTTCGAATAAGGGCTCAAAATCCCATTGGCGAAATTATGCAATTTCACCTCTTAGCTGCGACGTCTTCAAATGTAGGAAAAACTTGGTAACAAACCTTTGTGCTAGGTTTTCCCAAGTGTTGATGTTCCCCGGTTGAACTGACTGGAACCAACCCCGTGCTCTATTACGAAGCAAAAATAGAAACAACCTCAACTATATCACATCCTCTACAACTCCGTTAATTTTCACTGTATCACAAATTTCCAAAAATATAGCCAGGTGGATATGGGGATCTTCGTGGAGATTCTTGACATTCTGGTTTGTTGGACCATATTGATCAAGGTGGGTTTCAACTTAAAATTATTAGCCTAGATCGGCTGCCTCCGAATCCCAGAGTAATTATAAAACATAACGAGTCAATAATAATCCTTGAGGACCCGTTGTTGAACTTCTAGCTCCAGCGGCTGTTGCGGTAGTGCCTATTAAACCGGCGGTTGTTGAGGCATATGTGGCATATGATCATTGCCTCCGTCGGCCATAGCTTGAGTTTGGATTCTTCTCTCTCTCCTTAATCTTCTCAATGTACGCTCGATCTCAGGATCAAGAGTCAAGAATTCTAGACTCCGACTACGTCGCATACACTGCTTGATCACAACAAATGAAAACAAATTCAATAACAAATGAAAACAAAATAAAAAAAAATAATTATCAAGATTAATATTCAAGTACTTGGTAGTAATATCAACCAAATCACTATACCGTATCCCCGACAACGGCGCCAAAAACTTGAACGCGACTTTTTCACGCCTTGATTTAACTCGCAAGTGCACGAGGTCAAGTTTTAATATAATGGATCTTATGATTGAATGTCGTTCCCTGGGATAGGTGTTTGGATTAATTGAATACTACAATTGACATAGTTTTATATTATCTAGACAATTCAAGAATTGTTTTGAGTTTCCTAATCGAAAAAATAAAAAATAAAAAACTAATTTAAACCTAAACAACTTTAGATTAATTCTAATAAAATGGATTAGCTATGGATTAATTTCGTTCACTAATACATGTTTGAATTTGTTTAGTTTACAATAACGGTGTTTATCCTATCTGACAATCTAGGAATCATGAACTCGCTCACTACCTCTCCCGATTATAAAGGGGGCAAATATGTACCTCATATCGATGTTGATATCCCTATCTAACGTTTAAACAAGTACATGAGTCTTAACCCAACCTCATAGATTGCACACTTTCTAACGTTCTCTTGAGTCATTAGATCATTGCAATGTGTTTAACCCTAGTTCGAATTAGGGGTTACCTCTCTTAAGTGTCAAAGCTCGTATTCTCAAAACCAACCCTAATACCATAACAAGAATATCAAGGATGTAATAAAATGGTAAACACAATCGAATTTACACAAACAACCGTTAAAGAAATGTATATTCAATCAAACGTGCATACACATGAACTATATCAACCCCTAGATAATATTAACTTAGCCTACCATAATCACAACCATATAAACATTAAAACAAAATAAATTCATCATCATTAAAGATATAACATTTAGATAAAAGAGAGAAACAAAGAAAGAAAGGGAAAATTTGAGAGTGGAGTATTATACTTTCGCCAAAAATCGATTCGGAAATGTTTTCTCTTCTTCACAAATGAAATCTCCTCCTCAAGCTCTCAAAATATGCTAAGGAACAAGTGTTGGACATTCTAAACAATTGGTAGAAAATGAGGTATAAGATAAAGATAAAAAATCTAAAATAATATATTCTCCAGCTGGCCATTAACCGTTGCAACGGTAGGCTTGATCGCTGCAGTGATGGAAAACTAGCTGGCTTTTTACCGTTGCCAGGGTGAATAATTAGAATGTTTCTGATCTTTATGTTCTTTCACCGCTATAGCGGTGAAGCTGTTGCTCTTTCTTTTGATCCTCTTGATCGTTTTTCCACCGATTTTCTACCGATTTGCTTGATTATCAACCGTTTACGTCCCTACACCTGATTTACATCAAAACGAACATAAACGCAATAACATTAAAGAAAACCACTTGAAAACTACCAAATTCGGCTTGGAAATAGATAGGGTTTTTCAACCTAACACTTATCTCCTTCAACAGGTGGCACATCGTGTCATGAGATATGCGTCGACTGTTTGGAGAAGCAAACGTCCCCTGATTAGAAGCAGTTATTGTAGGAGGAGGTAGTTGAGTGCTCATCGAAGTAGGCTTTGCAACACGGTTAATAGGAATCCCAGCTACACAGGTAACAAGCTCTAATCTCCTAATCTCGGTGGGAACTAGAACTTGAGCAAAAGGGACTGGAACAGAGACAACCCCATGGCGACGTCTACTCAACGATTGAGAATTATCGGAGTTAGAAGAAATAGGGAGAATGAGACGAGATATTGAAGGACGGGGAGCCGTCAGACGAGCTACAGCAGGTTGAGTATAAGGCTTGATAGTGGCCTGACCAATAGGTTGGGCAACTCGCTAAGGTACTAGGTTCTCAAACAGCCTAGAAGGCTTCTTCATTGGTATTTTCCTCTTCTTTCCCAAAGCCAAATTATGCAAACAGTTGACTCCAAACTCATTCATTTTTGGTTGAATGAATGGATTGAAAGAAAGAACTTTTCAAGACCTCTTTTCTGGAACTAGGAGCCTCTTCAATTAGTCCTCAACCTTAGGTGCAAGGCGAAGACTTTTGTAGACACTTTCAGCTGCATAAGATAATCCAGGAAGATGTGAAGACCACTGTTGATCCTGAGATTTGGATGGACAATTAAACGTTGATGTTTTTTATGGGACTAACAATTTATTTGAGTGTTTCAGTTTATTAGTTCCATATGATAAAGATTTGATGATAAAGATGATGAAGTATTAAGAAGTTGAAGAATTTGAAGAATCTAGAAAAAACAACTCAGGTTTAAATTTCAACTCTTAATATCCCAATTAGAATCACACATGACACAAAATGATTTTTAAATGATTTTTATAAATATGTGTTTTTAATAGTATCCTAATTAGCTGAAATATTTTCTCCTATGTGTAAATTGAAAAAGAAATATTTATAATTGATTAAAATTGGAGTTAAGTATTTAGTGGAGCTAATTAAGAAAAAAAATAGTTAAAGGGGAGAAACATAAATGAGAATGTATTAAAAATGAGTTTAGAAAAGAGATCCAGTATCCTTAAGTCGACCGAAGTGTATAAGGCAAACTCTCTGTATCTCTAAGTCGACAGATAGGTCAACCGATGGGCACACAATTCTTGTCTTGGCTACATCCTAAATCGAGTGGTCAACTGGTCTATCGACTAATGACGTAGTTTTAGGATATTGAGGATTCCAAATTCATATATAAAAGTAGCCATTTTTTGTTCAGATTTGTGAGAGATTTTTTAGGGTTTTATGATATTTAAGATATGCTTTACCTATTATTTAATTCCTATTAATTTGGTTCATTAAGTTTTAATATTTCTCAATTTGGTACATATAATTGTTTATATTCTATTTAATTGGATTGTGAAATATTTGGGGGACTTAATTGAGCGATTTAAAAGCTATAATTAAGTGAATTAAACCAAAATGAAGTCATAATGATATAAGGGATCTAAGAGAGTCATTAATTGTCATGATGTATGGGAACTAGTCGTTAGAGAGCTGATTTATATCCCATATATATAGACCTGCGTTTTTTTTCTTCTCCATATAATTAAGAGAGATTAAGAGATCAAGAGATCATATTGAGCTTTTTTAATATATATTTGTTGGCCCAGTAGAATACCCAAGATGGGGAGTGAATTGGATAATTAAAACATTATCAGAATAAAATTCATTAAATTAAATAATTAATTTTAATCATAAATTAATTATTATCTTTATATCACAGCGAAATAATATAATCAACTAAGTGCACACCCATACAACAAAAATAACAAAGTAAATATAGCAGCACACAAAATATTTATACTGGTTTATCAAGCTACTCTTGGCTAATCTAGTCCCTCGATCTCCATGGAGGTCTCACCCACTAAAACCAAAATCCCTTTAAAGGTAGAAACCAAACCCTTACACCGATTATTTTATAGGCTTAGAATCAACCTTTACAATATCCTTTTCTTAGGCTAAAGAAGAACCTCGACTTTTTACACGCTAAAGAATAACCTAATTCTTTTAACACTAAGGCTTAAGAATCAAAACCTCACAAAACACTCCAACTATCCTTTTCCCAAGTAAGGATGGAACTTTTACAAATCAATCAAATCGCAATTCTATCCAAGAAGAATCACTACCTCAATCTTTTTACAAGAAAAGAC
Organism: Eucommia ulmoides; assembly: GCA_016647705.1. Lineage (NCBI taxonomy): Eukaryota > Viridiplantae > Streptophyta > Magnoliopsida > Garryales > Eucommiaceae > Eucommia > Eucommia ulmoides. Next base: position 34,881,021 of record CM028336.1, read on the forward strand.
TGAAACCCATTTATCCTTGATTAAATACCCCCAACTGTATTTAACCCGTCATACTACTCACCAAAACTAATAAGAAGAAAATCTCACTCAGAGCTTCTACCTCCTCAGATAAATAATAACTCAATTAATATCCAAATCTAGTGATAGAAAAACGTGAGATAGAAAAATATAATTTTTACTAAGATATAGGTAGCAAATTGGAGCACGTAATCAGATTCAAGAAATTGTTTGCAAAAATATTTTCTTTAAAAATCAGAAATAATTTCTAAGATCAATTTTCAAACAATAATCAGATAATGCAATGAAAGAATATAATAGGAAAGATCTCACCTAGCATCCACAGAAAGAATGATTAGAACAATGTAACTTCAAATCCAATAGCAGCAAAGATTAATAACAATTGATCTTCAAGATCGTCTCTCAAAAAAGCTCATAATATCTTAACATGATAACTCTTATAAAAGCTTATAAAAGATCGTAACTTCTGTGCTCTCTCAATATTCCTCTTTTTATATAAGAAATTCGCAGGTCAATATATAGGAGTATGAAATTAGCCTTCTAATGGCTAGTTTACATGTGTCATGATAATTAATAGCACTTATAGACCCCTTATATCATAATGACTTCATTTAGGTTCAATTCACTTCAAAACAGCTTTCAAATCTTTCAATTTAAACCCTCAAATATTTCTCAATCTCAATTAATAAGAATATAATCAATTTTAAGTACCAAATTGAGAAACATTAATATTTAATGAACCATATTAATAGGATTTAATTAATATATGAACCATATCTTAAATATAGAAAATATTCCCGAAATCTCTCTCAAATCCTAACAAAAAAAGCTACTTTTGGATATAATCTCAGATAAAATAGTATCCTGAAACAGCACATCCGATCGACCGACCAGTCGACTCGTACATTCAAGTTGTAGCCAAGGCGTTCAACGGTCGACCTGTTGGTCGACTTGTAGATTCAAAGAGTTCATTTTTTCTTCACCGGTCCACCTATCAGTCGACTTGTAGATTCATAGAATTCAGCTCTTCTTGGCCGGTCAACCTATCGGTCGACTTAGAGATACAGGATCTTTCAGCAGCTTGGTCTGGTCGACTCATTAGTCAACTGATGTCTTCTGGATCTCTCTTCTGAACACATTTTTAACTTATTTTGTTTTACGTTTTTGCCCTTTTAACCATTTTCTCTTCTAAATACACTCTACTAATATTCTTATATTCCATTTTAGTCAATCAAAAATATTTATTTTCAAGTCACATAGGAGCAAATAATTTCATTTAATCAAAACACACATAAATAATAAAATACATTTTATGCCATGTGTCTGTTCTTAATTGGGATATTGAGAGTTAAGATTCACCTGAGCTGTTTTCCCTAATTTCTTCAAATTCTTAATTCTTCTATATCTTCAACATCATCATTTACCATCCATTTAATTTGTCATCTTCATTGCTGGAACTTTAAAACTAAAACACTTAATCAAAACATTAGTTCCACTAAAACATCAATACTTAATTGTCCATCAAATTTTAGGATCAACAATATTATACTAATTTTTTTTTTTTTTGAGAGCTATTCTAAGAGATAATCTTAATAATCATTGGTTGTTAATCATTGTTGCTACCAGATCTGAAGTAACTACGCTCTAATTATTTTTTCGGTAGATTACGGGTGAGATCTTTCCAATTACTTTCTATATTGTATTACTTGTTGAATTTTTGGAAATTGATCTTTAGAAATTGTTTTTGATTTTTTTTTAATAAAATATTTTATAAACAATTTCTTGAATATGATTACGTACTAAATTAAATGCTACACGTCTTTTGTTAAAAATTAAATTTTGACTATCTCACATTTTCTATCACTAGCTTTGGAATATTAATTGAGTTTTAATTTATCTGAAGTGGTAGAAGCTCCAAGTGGAAAAAATCACTTGTCAAATTTTATTGGTAAGTCAAGGGATGGATTAAATACTGTTGGGTGTATTTAATCAAAGGGTAGTTGGTTTCAGTCTCTTCTTGTAAAGAAATTGAGGTAGTAATTCTTCCTAGATAGAATTGATTTTGTGTGAATTCTATAACGGTTTAATCCTTACCGAGTAAAAGGATATTTTGAATGTTGGTGAGGTTTTGATTCTTTCGCCTTTGTGTTAAAAAGAATTAGGTTATTCTTGAGTCTGTAAAAAGTAGAGGTTCTTCCTTAGCCTGTGAAAATGATTTTTTAAAGGTTGATTCTGAGCCTGTAAAATAATCATTGTCGGGGTTAGGTTCGTACCTTTAAAGGGATCTTATGTATTAGTGGGTGAGACTCTCCATGGGGCTCAGATGATTAGATAAGCCAAGAGTAGCTTGGTGAACCAATATAAATCTCTAGTGTGCTGCAATCTTTAATTTGTTTATTTTTGTTGTTTGGCATGCACCCAGTTGATTTCATAATTTTGTTGTGATATAAAAATAATAATTAATTTAGGATTAAAATTAATTATTTGATTTATTAAAGTATTCTCTCGGGTATTTTTAATTACCCAATTCATCCCCTCTCTTGGGTATTCCACTGGGCCAACAATTGGTATCAGAACTGGTTTAGCTCGACATATTTAGCTAACAAAGATCACATGGCGCACATAATAGGTACACTAGCTGAGGGGTAGTCTATGCACCGACCACCTATGTTTGCAGGTGAAAGTTATTCGTTTTGAAAAAATAGGATAATAACATTCCTTCAGGCTACAAATTACGATGTACGGCAAACAATCAAGGATGGTCTGTTTATTCCAATCGAAAACAGAGTTGACAAGAAGAAAGCACAGCTAACTGCTTCTGATAACCAGAAACTCTCTATAAACTCTCAGGCTATTAACATTCTATTTTGTTCTTTAGATGCTAATAAGTATTGTAGATTTTTAGGTTGTAAATCTGTAAAGGAGATGTGGAATAAGCTACAAGTTACTCACGGAGGGACAAGTCAAGTGAAGCAGTCGAAAATCAATGCTCTTATGAAAAAAATTGAGTTGTTCAGAATGGAAGAAAATGAATAGATTCATAAGATGTATACTCGCTTCAACAATATTTGCAATAACTTGAGTCAACTTGGAAAGCCATACTCCATGGAGGATAAAGTACGAAAGGTGCTAAGGTCCTTAACAAAAATATGAGAGTCAAAGGTGACGACAATTGAGGAAACCAATGATATTGGAAAATATGAAATTGATGATCTCATAGGCAACTTGATGACTCATGAATCGGCGATTAAAGGATATCAGGATGATATCGGAAATTGCAAGAGGAAATCTTTGGCGCTAAAAGCTCAAAACATTGAAGAAGATGATGACAGTGATGATGAAAGTCTTAACAGTGAGGAAGAGAAAGATGTAGTCTTTCTCACAAAGAATTTTAGAAGAATGACGCGGCGCACATTCTGTGGGAGAAGAAACCTCAACATGACTAAAGTGGAGTGTTACAACTGTCACAAGACAAGTCGCCTTCAAAGTGATTGTCCCAAACTGAAGAATGATAAAGAAAAGGAAAAAAAAAAAAAGAAAAAAGAAAAGAAAAGAAGAAAGCAAAGAAGAGTAAGAAGAAATCCATAAAGGCTAATTGAGATGATACTGATTTAAGTAGTTCGGAAAAATCAAATAGTGAAGATACGTCCTTGTTTGCATTAATGGCCACTAGTGGTGAGGTAACTAAATGTTCAAGTTCTTATCCTTTAGAATTTGATGAATTATTTGATGTTTATCAAGAACTTTCACATGATTATAAAATCAGTGTTCTAAAATAAATGCCCTTCAATGTATAATTAACACATTAAACAAGCAAGTGGTGGACTACGAATCTAAAAACAATTAATTAAAATCCAAATTGGTGGATTTGCAATTAATTGTTCTCAAATTCACCGGTGGTGAAAATAACTTGAAAATGCTTTTGGGAAGTTCACGTGGAGTTTTTGATAAAATAGGTATTGGATTTTAGAAAAATCTTAAACAAAAATGTTTTTATAAATTCTTTTCTGAAACTAAGGATCTTGTTAGATAATTTAAATGTAATGCTGTGGGGCATACTATTCGTAGAAGTTTTGCTAAAATATCTAACTATAGACAAGTTTGGGTTCCAAAACGAACTAAAATTATCCCGAATAACAAGATCGGACCCACTTAGGCTGGGTAACACTTAAGAAATATTTGAGGTCCTCCTTGCAGGTTATTCTAAAAGCTTCGATAAGCAAGGACCAATGGTTCCTGGATAGCGGTTGTTCTCAACACATGACGGGAGATAAAGGAAAATTTACATCTTTGACACCTAAATATGAAGGTCATATGACTTTGAAAGACAACGCAAATGATAAAATTATCGGTATAGGTACTATCGTTAATGGTACTACTATTATTAAAGATGTGTTACTAGTTGATGGACTTAAACAAAATTTACTTAGTATTAGTCAACTATGTGATAAGGGCTATAAAGTTATATTTGATCATGATAGGTGCATTATTAAGAATAGTCAAGATAGTAGTATCTTTCTAGTTGCATCACATTTGGAGAATGTTTATACTTGCTCATTTGATGATTTTAATTCTCAAAATTTATCTTGTTTGAATGCTTTATCTGAAAATAGTTGGTTATGGCATAGAAGACTTGGGCATACTAGTATAGAGTTAATCTCTAACTTATCTAAGAAGAGTCTCGTACATGGCCTACCTACTTTGAAATCTGTGAAAAATAAAGTATGTGAAGTATGTCAATTAGGTAAGCAAGTTAGATCATCATTTAAGAAAAAGATGCACACGTCCACGTCTAGATGTCTTGAATTATTACATCTTATTTTATTTGGGCCTAACTCTGTTGCTAGTTTTGGTGGTAAGTTTTATGCATTTGTTATAGTTGATGATTTTTCCAGACTTACATAGGTATTTTTCTTGCTAAGAAAAGTGAGGTTTCTTCCGTTCTTGCTAAATTTTGTAAACGTGTTTAAAATGAGAAGCAATGCTCCATTATTAACATTCGTAGTGACATAGGATGAGAGTTTAAGAATGATGATGTGGTAAGTTATTGTGATAACCATGGTTATGCTTACAACTTTTCTGCACCAAAATCACCGCAACAAAATGGTGTAGTGGAAAGGAAGAAGATGACACTTCAAGAGATGGCTAGAATGTTGCTTTATGAAAATCGCTTACCAACCTACTTCTGGGCCGAAGCAATAAGTACAACTTGCCACGTAGTGAATCGAGTATCAATTCATAGAGGGTTTAACAAAACCCCATATGAAATCTGGAATGGTAAGACTCCTAATATTTTCTATTTTAAAGTTTTTGGATGTAAATGTTTTATTTTGAATGACAAGGATAATCTTGGTAAATTTGATACTAAATCTGATTATAGAATTTTCCTTGGATATGCTACTAACAGTAAGGCTTAAAGGGTTTATAATAAACGTACATTAGTAGTAGAAGAAATAATGCATGTTGTTTTTGAGGAAGCTGATACATTCTTGTCGAGAAAGGTTTTGGACGATGATGATGCAGGTATTTTAAATAATCAAAACCAAGGTGATAATATACCTGAGGAGTCCCAACAAGAGGAGAAACCTAACGAAAATGATTCGACTTTTGCACACGCGAGGATTTCACATCATCGTCCTCGCAGTATTGACTACTCGCAAGTATACGAGGTCTAGTTTTAATATAATAGATCTTGTAAGATCGGATATCGTTCCACTGGGAATGACGTGTAATTCGTTTGAATATTATGATTAAAATAGTTTCATATTATCTCGACTAATCAAAATTTGTTTATTTTCTATTTAATCTACTAAGATAAATGACAACTATGAGGTTAGTTCTAATTACACTAATTATTTAGGTATTGATCTCTTTCATATAATGCATAATTGACGTCATTTAGTTAGCTATAATGGTTTTTATCTATTCCGACAATCTTTCTATCAATAACTCCTCTGCTACCTCTCCCTAGTGTAAGACGGGGGATTACACGACTTCGTGTCAATGAAGAAGTCCCCTTCAACGCTTTAACGACCCTAGGTCGCATGAGTTTTGAGCCAATGTCATGGGTTGCATACATTCTAACGCCCTTCCGGGTCGTTAGAACATCACGTTGTATTTACCCTAGTCTGAATCTGGGGTTAATTCTCCCAAGTGTCAAACCCCGTATTCTCGGTTTATCAATACAAGCATAATATCAAGAATAACGGTAAACACAATCGGATTTAGATAAACAACACGTTAAAGTAACAATAATTTATTCAACTAAACAATTACATGATTTCAACTATACCTAAGTAACATTTAACTACTACTACAAGATCTTAACCATATACCATACAAAATAAGATGGATTCAACATTGTTTGATATGAAAAAAGTAATTACAAAGATAAAAACAAGAGAAGAACGATCAAATCTGGAAGTGAAACGGTCCACTGTCGCTAATGATCGATCCGCAAGTGATTTGTCTTTGTCCGAATGAAGAATCTCGTTCATGATCTTCAAAATATAGCTTAATAACTCTCTACTAGAGTTAGGATTCATCAACAACCTTTTTTAGATGTGGAAAAGGGGTATAAATAGGCCTAGGGGTTCAAAACTATCTAAACATATATTTTAGACTGTTCTGCGAAATGCGCCTAGGCAGTAGAATCTTCGCCTAGGTGGAGTTTAAGTTGGTTAGAAATCCTCCTAGGCGATGGTTTATTCACCTAGGCGGAGGACTAACTTCTTTGTCTTCTTTCTTTCCGATGGAATTCCGCCTAGGCGGTGGAATCTTCGCCTAGGCGGATTTCAGCAGTTCAGCATTTCCAACAGTTCAGCTCTTCCAGCATTCTGACGGAATTCCGCCTAGACGGTGAAAACTTCGCCTAGGCGGATTTCAATATTTCAACCCTTTCAACTTTCTGATGGATTTCCACCTAGGCGGTGGAAACTTCGCCTAGGTGGATTTCAACTTCTCAGCGCTTTCAACCTTCTGACGGATTTTTGCCTAGGCAGTGGAAACTTCGCCTAGGCGGATTTCAACTTTTTAGCATTTCATCTTTCTATTTGAATTCCGCCTAGGCGGTGGAAATTTCGCCTAGGCGGATTTGCGCTGTTACTTTGAAACCTCATTTTTTCACCTTTTGGCTACCCTTTTTTCCACCATTTCCCTCCGTTTCTCGATAGTTTATATCTCTACTCCTGACTTATAAAAATAGCTAAAAAGATATTAAAACTTAAATAAAATACTCAAAAACTGGAAAATTCAATTTAGAATTAGATAGGTATTTTACACCTATCAAATACCTCCAAACTTGGAATTTTGCTAGTCCTCGAGCAAAACACCTAATACTAAATAACACTAACTACACTAATTAGCTAATTTCTAACTAAAAATAAGTAATCATTAACAAATAAGAAGTACACACCTGTGAGATTTAAATTCAAACAAAGAGACAATGTGGTTCTTCCCTCAACAATCCGTAATCCGATCCGGTTAAGGAATAACACACACCACGTGGTGTTCCAGAATTTCAACACTCAATATCACTTAAAATCATTTTAGATCCAATTGAAATGTGTATGTGTGAGAACTCGGATGTATAACTAATCAAACACCGGATTGGATTATTCAATGAATAAGGTCATGACTTAAACTTGTCAAAACATTTAGGAAAGCCATATGCTTGATTGGGCTCAACTATCCTCTAATGTAGGTTCGGACATTCACCGAGATCAATAGGGCTTGGTCTGGCTTTGGAGAACAACCAAGGGTATCGTACAAATAGAAACTCGTTATAATTTTAACGATACCCGAGGCACAAACATTTGTCGCTAAATCTCTCTCGTAACCCCCGATCTTTGAAGATATAACCCTGAACAAGATTTCGTAAACTTCTATTCACTTGTCACAATAACCGAGATTAAACACTATATTCACATAGTGTTTTTTTTTTTTTTTTTTTTTTTTACCACACCCCCCCAAACTTATTCAATTATGTACAATTTTAGGGGCACGTAAATATAACTAAATGATTGACAAATGAATACTCATATACTTAACCAAAAACATTTAAATTGAAACCCCAATTTCCCTCTTCAAGTTAGCATAATCTAATGCTACTTGTTTTCACTCAATTTTTACTTTTATTCTTAGTGACAATGGCTTTGAAAGATTTACTTGGTTAAAGTATAGAAACGGTTCATAATTGAAAAGTTTATGGCTTCGACAGGAGAACGAGGGAAAAAATTTCAGGTTAGTTTCAAACGGTTCAAACGATTAAAATGAAGGCCTATATCATGCCCCTGAAATTACCTTACCTATAATTTTGCCTCAAGCCTCCCCCAATCAAGTTCTAGATTCCTCATTTCTGTCATGAACTTATTATTGAATAATCGGCGTCAAATCGTTCAACTAATTATACAATGAGTTTATGCGATCGTGCAATTTAGGATCAAAATAATTTTTTTACCTAATCGACATGCTAAGCACACAAAACACACGTGAATGGCATTACCCCTGACCTCAAAATGCAATTTAGGGGTTAATTTTCATCATCAGGACATGGTTCAGACGAACTCAAAAACTCAGCATGCACGTACAACTATATTCATTAACATATCTACTCTAATTCTACAAACTAATATTACTTATGCTAATTATCCTTACACATGCATAACTAAACATTACACATGCATAACAAAAAGAATTTCAAAATTTACACAATTTAAACATTAATACTATTATAAGCAAAAAATTTGTACACAAAAAGAATTTTGTCCCATTTACATCAAAAATTTTCATCCTTCATATCCCCCCAAAAAAACAAAAACTACATGCTTGCAGGTCATATAATAATACCCCCAAACTTGAATGAGGCAGTGTCCTCACTGCCTAGGCAGCGAACCCAATAACGGAATGGAAATCTAAGTATTGAAAATTGGGTCGGACACATACCTAAGAGGGAAGACATACAAGTCAAACCTCCTACCGTTCATTGGGGAGGAGATGGAGGTTGTATCTCATCAGTCTCGGAAGGTGGCATGGGCGTATAACGCGTCATGTCGATTCCGAGGTACTCAAATAAAACCCATTGATTTAGATCTTGTTGTCGAATGTAGTTATCCATGTAGCTCTCCATCCAAGAAAAATTTGTTTGGAGTTGGGTCATGTCGGATTGAAGACTACGGATATCTCGTGAAATCTAGGTGAGTTGGTCGCGGCGGGTTGTGGGCGTCGGTGGCTCCGAAGGACCGCCTTCTTCCTCTTCAGGACCCTCTTCTCCCTCAGCTTGTCCTCCCTTCCACAATTTGTTAATCATTGAAAGATCGAGTAGTTTTATAGGTGGAAAGGGACTTGTTGACATGACACGAACTCTGGCATGTAAAAATAGAATGGTCAGGAAGGAGGGAAAAGGAAGGCCAACCTTCGTTGTCCTGGAAGTATGAATTATTGACGAGTAGATGTGCCAACCGACATTTACGGGGGTCCCTCTATCGATGCCATATAGCATGAACACTCGCTCCTTGGAAACATCGGACACATAGAAGGTAAGGAGCAGATTGGCGTAGATGAATTGATGCCAAATCTTTGGGATTGGTTTCAAAAATTGTGCCTTGAAGATGGCCTAACCCTGCCATGTGTTCTTCCACTAGGCATTTCCCGTTGTCAGGGCCTGAATCACCGTACTCCTTGTTGGTGTGGCAACATTGGATAAATCTCGGGAGGCTTCCGACCCCGTCAATCCAAGCAACTCATTAAAGTGGTCCGCACTGAACATAATTGGGATGTTTCGGACCCTCGTCTAAAATCCAGTTGCCTCGGTAATGTTCGCATAGAACTCGAGTACCAAGGCCAACTCCCCTGGTGGGGGGTGAAGCACAGAATTGTTCCCATCCTCTTTGTTGAATAACGGTTCAGAATTCTTTAGGGAGTTCATGCAAAGGTCTAAATCCCCTCTGGCGAATGCTGAGACGCTCACTTTCATGCTTATTGTAATGGTCCTCATAGTTGGGCATTTGTTTCAATGCATCTTCAAAAGGGATGTTGATGTGTATTTTCTTGAAAATTTCAAGAAATTTTTCAAATTGAGCATCCGACTTCCTCTTTTGGAATCTTTGAGGATATGGAAATGGGGTTACTAGAATCGGTGGATTCTCTGAAAATGTTACTCTACCCGGCATCACCCTTTCATCTCTTCTTCTCTCCTCGACTTTCTCTTGGTTCTTTCTCTCATTTAAGTCTTCACTCGGCTTCTCCTTTCTTTCATCGATTTTTACTTCAACTTCCTCCTCCACACTTGTTTTTGGTTCATCACGATGAAACTCATGACTCACTCTCGGCTCGGCTTCCATAGCCTGCTCACCTCCACGTCTCTTCCGCTTCTCAACCTAATCACCTTACATTCCCGAGGGTTGGTTTCCGTGTTTCTTGGAAACTTTCCCTTTTGTTTCTCTTGGATGGACCTAGCAAGTTGTGCGATTTGAGTCTCTCACACCTTCACCGTGGCATTGGTATTTGTACAAGTTGTATCAATAGAGTCAAGCCGTGTTTCATGTTTGTTCAACTGGTTATGCATCTCATGCATCATAATCTGAGTGTTCTTCATAAATGAACCCAACACTTCATCCAAATTTGATTTTGGATTATGCATTGGTGGTTGTTGCATTTGACGATTGGATTGCATAGGATATCCCAAAGCTTGATTTCCATAACCCGGAGGTGGCCGCAAAGCGTTCTGATTATTCGCATATGAGAAGTTCTCATGGTTGTGAAGTCCAGGATTGTAATGAGTCGGAATGTTTGTAGCGGGCCTGAAAGTATAGGCATGATTGTTGAGAAAATGGAATTCCTCGAACTCATTATCCAATCCGGATTGAGAACAACTTGTTGCAATCTCCTCCCCTTAACTTGACAAAGCTCATTTTGTAGACATGAAGACCAATTGATCCGAGAGATTGGACACTTGGGCCGATAACGTTGCAATATGGTTAGATTCTTGGATTAAAGAGACTCGTCTTCCCGCGTTCCTCTCATTCGGCCATTGATAATTGTTAGTCTCCATTTCTTCCAATAGTGCATTAGCTTCTGTAGGGGTTTTGGACAATAACGACCCCCCTGAGGCAGCATCAACGATCGTTCTAATCTGGCCTTCCAACTCGTTGTAAAATAATTAGGTTTGAAACCAATCTTGATACCCATGTTGGGGGCACTTTCTCAATAGATCCTTGAATCTCTCCCATACCTCAAACAACGGTTCAAAATCTCTCTGGTAAAACTGAGCAATCTCTCCTCAGAGTTGAAAAGTCTTCGAAGGTGGAAAGAACTTAGTGAGGAACGTTTGTGCAAGGTCCTCCCAAGTATTAATGCTCCCCAGTTGGATCGACTGAAACCAACCCCTTGCTCTATCTCGTAAAGAGAACGGAAATAGCCTCAACCGTATGACATCTTCAGCAACTCCATTTATCTTGACAGTGTCACAAATCTTGAGAAAGGTTGCCAAGTAGACGTTGGGGTCTTCGTGAAGATTCTTGCCATATTGGTTTTGTAAGACCCCGGCCTTTCATATACGAATAATTTAAGTCGTGTTTTAAAATATTTCGAAAAGATTGGGGGATTTCGATATTGATTTGGTGAGTTAAAATTTTTAAGGGGTTGGATTGAAATTCTTATAAACATTAAAACCTATATTTGGGTTTAATTACAAACCCACCATAATCTAAGGGGAGGTTGTGTAATTTTACAAAAATATCTTCTTATATATTGAGAGAATGGAGTTGGTAAAGAGGGATGGGGGTTGTCCGGTGGGTGGATTCTCATGCATATATGTATAATATATATATATATATATATAGACACACACACACACAAAGAAAATTTGAGAACCGAAGAGAAAGAAGAGAAAGTAAAGGAGAAAGAGAGATCCGCCGGTGGGTATTGTTACCGGTCATGTGGAAATCGCCAGCGGTGACTTGTGGTTTCCGTTGTGTGTATGTGCTGCGTGTATGAGTATGTTGTGTGTGTGTGCTTGTTTGTTTGTGTTCCCCTGTTTCCTGTTTCGATTTTGGTGAGGCGGTGTGTGCATATGGGTTCCGACGATGGTGTGTGTGTGGGTGTGTATTTTGTGTGCTTAGTGTGTATGTGTGGGTGATTACGGACAGGGTGTGTGTATGTGCCGGCGGTGTGGGTTTTGATAAATTTTCGACAATGGAAAGTTAGAGAGAGAGAGATATGTCAGCTGAGAGGTGTCGTTGTGGGTGTTAGTGCGTGTACGTGTTTCCTGTGTGGGAGTGGTTGTTCGGTTTGTGTGCGGGGGTACTCTACGCCGCCGACTGTGTGCAGGTGCATGTGTGTTGTGCTCTGTTTCTGGTTTGGGTAGGAGAGTAGCGTGTGTGATCGCCGCTGCTCTGTGTGTGTGTGTGTTGTCGGAAAAACAGAAAAAAAAAAAGAGAAATGAAGGAGGGTTTGTTGGTGAGTGTTCAGTGGCCGGCGATTGTGTGGGTTTTTGTGTGTTGTATTGTGTGGGTGTGAGCTTATGGTGAGAATAGAGGGAGAGAATTGGCTGAGATCTCAAAACAGAGCAGGAGGAGGAAGACGATTTACCGCCTAAGCGGTGGATTTTCGCCTAGGCAGTGAAAATGCAGAGTGCAGTAATGAGAAATGGAGAAGCAGACACTTGATCGCCTAGGCGGTGGGACGTCGCTTAGGCGGTGGGGCGTCGCTTAGGCGGTGGGGCGTCGCTTAGGCGGTGGGGAGCAGAATCAGAAATACAAGGAATTTTAGAGAAATCCACGATCGGTTCGGAATGGGTAACCTTTCTAATTTATTTAGTGAATTCTAAATTTAGTTTACTAACCTTAGAGTAATTAAATGAATATAATAAATCTTGAGATTTGTTTATAAGAACAAAGTTTATAAATAGTAAACCGTAAGGAAACGATACTAGTTGAATAGTTATATTTTGTAATAAAAGATGGGAAATAGGAAATTGAGGAAATTAGGATTTCATGGCATGATTAGTTTGTTTTATAAAAAAGTATTAATTTAGGCCCTATTACCGTTAGGTTCGCAAACACCAGAGTTTGGATAGGGGATAGTCGGATAAAGGTTACGAAAGCGGATATCAGGTGAGTGTACTGCCCTTCTTGCCAAACTATTTTCATATAAATATGATGAGATATGTGTTTATTTAACTGTATGAATTTTATAAATTATATGGATCAAGCCAGTTGTAGGTGAGTTGGTAAAATAGTTTTCCATTGAAATGTTTGGGTTTAAAAAGAAAAACTTTATAAATAATCTGTTGGATTTGGTGGTTTTAATAAAAAGGTGGGAAAAACATGATTTTTAAATTAAAAGTGGGTTTTGTTAAAAAGAGGTGGGCAAGGGTGATTTTGACGATATTGATGAAATGGTGATTTTGTCGATATTATTGAAGTAGAAATTTATATTATGGTCTATCCGGAGGGTGGTCCGGCAGATGGATAATTATTTGTGTTTTGGTAATGATATTATTGAATTGACTATGCCATAGTTATGATGTCCTGTCCGGAAGGTGGTCCGGTAGGTGGTAATTTATGATGGATACTTATTATGTGGTGATGTATATTATTGGCCTCCGGAGACGTCCGGTTGGCGGTGATCTGCGTAGTTAGGTCCGCTAGGAAGGCATATCCTACGGATGGTTATGGTACCGTTGTAACTCCCGATCGTGATGTTCAAACGATCATTATGGCTTAGCTGGTGGGTGTGGGATTGAGATGTGTGATTTAAATTGAAGTGTTTTATATATACTGGGTGACTTATTATTGATTGGGTGTTTGGAAACTGAATTTATAGTGCTTTACTTCCATTGCTTATTTGATACTACAAATTTTACCAATTCTATGTGGTGTTTATATTTATTCACGCTTGATCCATTTAAATGCTGGATTTTATGAAATATATTGTTGCTATGTTAATAAAATGATTTTTACTAAGAAGACAGTACACTTGCAGGTGATTTCTTTAGGAGACGGTCTCCTACTGACATTAGGTGGAGTCATCTGGGAATATGTTTGAGAGGAGCTGTCAGAAAGGAACATTAAGGAAGTAAAAGATTTTGTATATGTTGTATAATGAGTTGTATAGTAAGTTATGAAATTTTGTAACGTACCTTGAAGGTTTAAATGTAATAGGTGATGTCATGTTGTCATCACGCCGGTCCCGGGATGACGCGTGTCCGGGACAGGTCATGACAATTTTGGTATCAGAGCCTAGGTTATAGGTTCTGTAGATTTTTCAGTAGTTGGGTCAGTAGAAGACCATGAGATAAGAAGACGTGTCAATCGTCTAGTCAGTAGGGGACATAAGATAGGGTGTCAATTGGTGAATTCGATACGTGAGTATTAGTTCTTTCATTACCTTAGTTAGGGCATTGGCCCTGTGCTTGGAAGGTTGTCTTGTTGGCAATTAGTGATATGACCTATGGTGATATCGCTAGTAGCGAATTTGAGTAATGTTATAACTGTTAGTAAGGGTAATGGGTGCATCGTGATGGTGAGAGAATACATTATTGGAAAATGTAAGCTGTAAATTGAGAAACAATTATATGCAAATGGCGTAAGAATGGGATAATGATCGGTTGCACTTAGTAAGTTGTTCTTAATTACTAGATAGTAAAGTAGAGCACTGAAGTTGGAAAGAATCTTATAGTAATATTAAGAAGGGAAGTCAAATAGTTGGGACTAAGAATGTGAAAAAGCTGTGGCAAGAAAAATGTTTTGATTGATAAAAAGGTAGAATAAAAAGTGTGGGAACGACGAAATTTAACAAATAAAATAAAAGATGATATGTAGAAAGTAACTGAGAGTTGTGGGTCTGGAAGGTTAGTGGGTGCGTGTAAATATAATATATTTGAGTGAGTAATATAAGGTTGCGGGTGAAGTAAAAAAAAAATAAAAAAAATCGTGATGAATAAGAGTATGTATCATGGGGGAAGGCGTATTTATCTCCTTTGCTAATCCATTAATGGGTCTAGGAGGTTAGAAAAGTGTTAAAGAAAGGACATCACAATTTAGTATGTAGGTGTTAGGCATCATTTCAAACAAGTTTCGGCAGTGGATATTGTAGTAGATAGGGATTTTCCCTATGTAGGTCCTAGAAATCGACGAGGTACTAATAGGCATGATTCATAATTGTAGTTGCTGTTAAATAAGTTCCATAATTTTTGAGTGAGATATTTATAAGTGAGGATTAGAGATTTTGGCGTGGTAAAAATAGTAATCCGGTCGAGAGTAAAAAAGAGCTTGTAGATTATCTCTAGAGTATGATTACTAATGCTGAGAGAAAAGTAAATGGTATGCTAAATGCAATAAATATGAGTATTGGTTGAATCGGTGGTAAATTTTGGGACTAGTGCTCTAGAGGCATAGTATTTAAGAGAATCCAAAAAGGAGTCAAAGTGGTAGATTGACGGAATATGGAAAAAGTCGAGAACCGATGACTGGAATTTGAAATCTTTGTAGCTAGTAGTGATTGTATTTATTTTGACATTCGGTAACAATTCCTGTATGGGGAAATCTGTGTTTTAAGTCGAACATATTGAGTTACTCATACCAATGTATGTGTCAAGTTGGGATCTTAGTAAGTTTATTGGGCAGTTGGTCGGATGGCCACTCTAACTAAGCTTTTAAATGTGGAATTGATATATAGAAATGGTAGGGTAGAAGCACAGAAGTAAGATGTCCAGTTGGGAAAGATTAGAGGTGAAGGGAATGAAAGATGGACATATGGTCGACTATAGTAAATATTTCGGGATGGAAATCGGTGAGTTGATAATTCATATTAATTTATGAGTTAAGTTGAGACCCTTGAAGGTTTAGTGGGTGGTTGGTTGGATGGTAGCGTTGTTTGAAATTTTGATATGGCATTGTTTGACTGTATTATAGAAATGTAAAAAAATTGGATGTCCAGCTAAGAAGATTTAGCGATGCAGTGGGAATTGATAGTAGAGCTGATTGGCATGTCCAAAAGAATGATGAAGTGTTGAGGATTTGAAATAAAGTGCGTAGGTTCAATAATGCCAATTGACGGAAGAAACCTTAAAAGAGGTACCGAGAACAAGTTATGCAATACCCCAGTAATATTAATTATATGATGATTTCATGAGTATGATTAGTAGTTTGGAATGGAAATGTAAAATCATAACATTCTTGTTCGGTAAATTGTTAGTAAAGTTAAGATTGAGAAATAACGAAACTTTTAGGTGGGTTATTGTAGCCTTGACCCATGCCAGAAGGGAAAAGGGAAAGTAGTTAGAGGAATGTTTTCCTGATGCGTATGCCCAGTATATATATATATATGTGTTGATGGGATTGTTCAATTTCATGATGCACCAATTCAATAAAAATATTAAATTAAGAAGGGATAAGATATTCCTTTAAATCAAAAAGAAAATGATAAGGATTAGTGACTTGAAATTTTATTAATCGGTTATTCGAAATTTCGGAAATATAATTCTGAAATCATAAGTGTTGTCGCCGTTTTGTGATTTGGATGGTAATTGTTATCAAAGTAAAGTAAGCCGTCAGAGTATGAACAGTCCATGGAGGAAACTCATGCAGTAGTGAAGGGTGTTAACTTAAAATGGCATTTTCTTTTACATAAAAAGTTGGGTAATAAGTCCCAAGTAATAATTCTTTATTGGAAAAGCTGTATAAGTCAAAATGTAGTAACAGAAGCTGATAGTTATTTTATCGTTCGGATCAAATTTTCGTACTTCTTAAGGTGCTTAATTGGAAACTCATACCTCATTTCATTTATGGATTAACGGTCTATCAAGAAGTGCGAGTCACATGGTGGAAGCTATGTTGAGGAGTTGCGTTTCGGAATTTTCTAATAGTAAGGTTAATTTTGTGTCACTGATGGAATTTGTATAAAATAATAAATACCTTGTGGATGATCAAAGGTGGCATCGTATAAGGCGCTATTTGAAAAGGATGCAGGATGTTAAATCAAATCAAACGAACTGAGATAGTAGAACATAACTATGTGTATTAGATCACTGGTAACAATAAGCGGAGATGACATGTGGAGGCCATTAAGATTTCATGGGAAAATAATAACTCGAAATGTCTATAAGTTGATATGTACTCATGATATAATATGTTACAGTCAGTAACTAATACTTTTTGAGATGTATCAAATTTTTGTAAATGGGATGTATCAATTGTCATTCGATTCATATTTATATGTGAATATAAGTTTGAAGTATGTTGGGTAGATGGAAAGGAAATTTAAAACACGTGACCTTGTCAGGGACTCGTTTAAATATGGAGGCATGAAGGGAATTCTTATAGATGACTCGTTGAATGTATTTGGATGTGTAGTGAGGGGGTTGGTGATATCTGTGTGTTGAAGGACATTGTGATGTTTTGGAATTGATTTAAAACATACTTATGTGATTTTGACGTGGGGCAAAAGATTTATCGGTAATATTAGGGACGTTTGTAAGAGAATTGAAAATTCTAAGGTAGATACTGAGATTGATAATTTTGAGCTAATTGTGCTTATTAGACTGCTTATGCACTTGGTTGTAAGTGTTGTTAGTTTAAATGTTAAACGGTGTTATCATAGAAAATGGGTCGACTGAAAATGTTGAATGAAATAAATAAGTGTTGGTTACGGATTTTTTTTTTTTAGCCAGAATGATTAGGCTCAATCAATTTAGATTCTCTGACCATTGGTAGTTCGTATCTAGCATGATCAACCGACTGCATCTTATTCGTTGGGTAGTGGATATAATATCGATCACTGCAAACGGAGGTATTACAATAGATGAGTATATTTTGGCGAAATAAAATTTATTATAAATTTTGGCGACTCGTAATTATGAGACCCTAAATAGGAAGCAGTTGTTCTAAAATCACGTGGGGTGAACATAACCAAGTGATGCGTTTTTGTCATAATAGTATATTAACGAAAATTTCGAGACTAAATTTCTTTGAGGAGGGGAGAGTTGTAAGACCCCGACCTTTCATATACGAATAATTTAAGTCGTGTTTTAAAATATTTCGAAAAGATCGGGGGATTTCGATATTGATTTGGTGAGTTAAAATTTTTAAGGGGTTGGATTGAAATTCTTATAAACATTAAAACCTATATTTGGGTTTAATTACTAACCCACCATAATCTAAGGGGAGGTTTGTGTAATTTTACAAAAATATCTTCTTATACATATATATATATATATATATATATATATTGAGAGAATGGAGTTGGTAAAGAGGGATGGGGACTGTCCGGTAGGTGGACTCTCATGCATATATATATATATATATATATATATATATATGTACACGAAGAAAATTCGAGAACCGAAGAGAAGGAAGAGAAAGTAAGGGAGAAAGAGAGATCCGTCGGTGGGTATTGTTACCGATCGTGTGGACATCGCCGGCAGTGACTTGTGGTTTCCGTTGTGTGTATGTGCTGCGTGTATGAGTGTGTTGTGTGTGTGTGCGCGCTTGTTTGTTTCTGTTCTCCTGTTTCCTGTTTTGGTTTTGGTGAGGTGGTGTGTGCATATGGGTTTCGACGGCGGTATGTGTGTGGGTATGTATTTTGTGTGCTCAGTGTGTGTGTGTGGGTGATTACGGACCGGGTGTGTGTATGTGCCGGCGGTGTGGGTTTTGATAAATTTCCGATAGAGGAAAGTTAGAGAGAGAGAGATATGTCAGCTGAGAGGTATCGTTGTGGGTGTTGGTGCGCGTACGTGTTTCCTGTGTGGGAGTGGTTGTTCGGTTTGTGTGGGGGTGTGCTCTGCGCCGCCGACTGTGTGTAGGTGCGTATGTGTTGTGCTCTATTTCTTGTTTGGGCAAGAGAGTAGCGTGTGTTATCGCTGCTGCTATGTGTGTGTGTGTTGTCGGAAAAACAGAAAAGAGAGAAATGAAGGAGGGTTTGTTGGCGAGTGTCCAGTGGCTGGCGATTGTGTGGGTTTTTGTGTGTTGTATTGTGTGGGTGTGAGCTTATGGTGAGAAGAGAAGAAGAGAGTTGACTGAGATCTCAAAACAGAGCAGGAGGAGGAAGACGATTTACCACCTAAGCGGTGGATTTTCGCCTAGGCGGTGAAAATGCAAAGTGCAGTTATGAGAAAGGGAGAAGCAGCCACTTGATTGCCTAGGCGGTGGGGCATCGCTTAGGCGGTGGGGAGCAGAATCAGAAATAGAAGGAATTTTAGAGAAATCCACGATCTGTTCGGAACGGGTAACCTTTCTAATTTATTTTGTGAATTCTAAATTTAGTTTACTAACCTTAGAGTAATTAAATGAAAATAATAAATCTTGAGATTTGTTTATAAGAACAAAGTTTATAAATAGTAAACCGTAAGGAAATGATACTAGTTGAATAGTTATATTTCGTAATAAAAGATGGGAAATAGGAAATTGAGAAAATTAGGATTTCATGGCGTGATTAGTTTGTTTTATACAAAAGTATTAATTTAGGCCCTGTCACCGTTAGGTTTGCAAGCACCAGAGTTTGGATAGGGGATAGTTGGATAAAGGTTACGAAAGCGGATATCAGGTGAGTGTACTGTCCTTTTTGCCAAACTATTTTCATATAAATATGATGAGATATGTGTTTATTTAACTGTATGAATTTTATAAATTATATGGATCAAGCCAGTTGTGGGTGAGTTGGTAAAATAGTTTTCCATTGAAATGTTTGGGTTTAAAAAGAAAGACTTTATAAATAATCTGTTGGATTTGGTGGTTTTAATAAAAAGGTGAGAAAAACATGATTTTTAAATTAAAAGTGGGTTTTGTTAAAAAGAGGTGGACAGGGTGATTTTGACTGTATTGATGAAATGGTAATTTTGTCGATATTATTGAATTGGAAATTTATATTATGGTTTGTCCGGAGGGTGGTCCGGCAGATGGATAATTATTTGTGTTTTGGTGATGATATTATTGAATTGACTATGCCATAGTTATGATGTCCTGTCCGGAGGGTGGTCCGGCAGGTGGTGATTTATGATGGATACTTATTATGTGGTGATGTAGATTATTGGCCTCTGGAGACGTCCGGTTAGCGTTGATCTGAGTAGTTAGGTCTGCTAGGAATGCATATTCTACAGATGGTTACGATACCGTTGCAACTCCCGATCATGAGGTTAAAACGATCACTATGGCTTAGCCGGTGGGTGTGGGATTGAGATGTGTGATTGAAATTAGAGTGTTTTATATATACTGGGTGACTTATTATTGATTGGGTGTTTGGAAACTGAATTTATACTGCTTTACTTCCATTGCTTATTTAATACTAGAGATTTTACCAATTCTGTGTGGTGTTTATATTTATTCACGCTTGATCCATTTAAATGATGGATTTTATGAAATATATTGTTGCTATGTTAAAAAAATGATTTTTACTAAGAAGACAATACACTTGCAGGTGATTTCTTTAGGAGACGGTCCCCTACTGACATTAGGTGGAGTCATCTGGGAATATGTTTGAGAGAAGCTGTCAGAAAGGAACATTAAGGAAGTAAAATATTTTTTATATGTTTTATAATGAGTTGTATAGTAATTTATGAAATTTTGTAATGTACCTTGAAGGTTTAAATGTAATAGGTGATGTCATGTTGTCATCACGCCGGTCCCGGGATGACGGGTGTCCGGGACGGGTCGTGACAGGTTTTGCTGAACCATGTTGATTAAGGCAGGCTTCAACTCAAAGTTATTTGCCTGGATCGGCTGCCTCCGGATCTCTGAATAGTTATCCAACATTAGTGGCCGATAATAGTCCCTAAGGATTCATTGTGGCCTCTCCTGCTCCAGAAGCTGAAGTGTGTGCAGCTCCGGTGGTTTTGGAACATTTTCACATCCCCCGGCCATAGCGGTAGCTTTCTTTTCTTTCTGTTTACCAATCCATTGACTACGCCGCATGCACTGCTTAGTTCAAATAAAAAAATCAAATAAACAAATGAATTGAATGAAATTAAAAGCAAAAGAATTATTGTGATTAACATTCAACTACTTGATCACAATATCAACTTAATTGAAAAACAATGTACATCCCCGGCAACGGCACCAAAAACTTGTACGCACGAGGATTTCACATTATCCTCCTCGCGGTATTGACTACTCGCAAGTATACGAGGTCTAGTTTTAATATAATGGATCTTATAAGATCGGATATCGTTCCACTGGGAATGACGTGTAATTCATTTGAATATTGTGATTAAATAGTTTCATATTATCTCGACTAATCAAAATTTGTTTGTTTTCTATTTAATCTACTAAGATAAATGACAACTATGAGGTTAGTTCTAATTACACTAATTACTTAGGTATTAATCTCTTTCTTATAATGCATAATTGACGTCTTTTAGTTAGCTATAACGGTTTTTATCTATTCCGACAATCTCTGTATCAATAACTCCTCCGCTACCTCTCCCGAGTGTAAGACGGGGGATTATATAACTTTGTGTCAACGAAGAAGTCCCCTTCAACGTCTTAACGACTCTAGGTTGCGTGAGTTTTGAGCCAACGTCATGCGTTGCATACGTTCTAACGCCCTCTCGGGTCGTTAGAACGTCACATTGTATTTAGCCTAATCCGAATCCGGGGTTACCTCTCCTGAGTGTCAAACCCTGTATTCTCTATTTATAAATACAAGCATAATATCAAGAATAACGGTAAATACAATCGATTTAGACAAACAACACGTTAAAGTAACATTAATTCATTCAACTAAACAATTACATGATTTCAACTATACCTAAGTAACATTTAACTACTACTACAAGATCTTAGCCATATACCATACAAAATAAGATGGATTCAACATTATTTGATATGAAAAAGTAATTACAAAGATAAAAACAAGAGAAGAACGTGTTGAATCCATCTTATTTTGAAGATCAAGAAGGAGATTCATCATTCGGACAAAGACAAATCACTTGCGGATCGATCATTAGCGACAGTGGACCGTTTCACTTCCAGATTTAATCGTTCTTCTTTTGTTTTTATCTTTGTAATTACGTTTTTCATATCAAACAATGTTGAAATCTCTTATTTGCGTTGTTACTTTGAAATCTCTTTTTTTCATCTTTTGGCTACCCTTTTTTCCACCATTTTGCTCCGTTTCTTGATTGTTTACATCCCAACTCCTGACTTATAAAAACAGCTAAAAATATATTAAAACTTAAATAAAATACTCAAAAACTGGCAAATTCGGTTTAGAATTAAATAGGTATTTTACACCTATTAACTTTACCAAGAGCTATAAAGACAGTACCAGGACATTCGATTAAAGAAATCATCGATAATTTTAAAAAATGTGTAAGTAATCGTTCTTCTTTTAGGGATATAATTAATCTTTCTTTCTTATCTCAAATTAAGCCTAAAAATATAAATGAGGCGTTAATTGATGAATCTTGGATTTTGTCCGAGCTGAGAGCCCGTAGGGGGAAGGCTCTCAAACTTCCCTCCCTCAAATATTTTCTAAGGCATGCCAAATGGCCAAGCTCACAACCCTATGGGCTCTCAGCTCAGACAAAATCCAAAGGAGAAAGGCTCTCAAATTTCCAACCCTGAAAATTTTCTAAGCCATGGAAATAGCCGAGCTCACGACCATACGGGCTCTCAGCTCGGACAAAATTCAAAGGGGGAAGGCTCTCAAACTTCCCACCCTGAAAATTTTCTAAGGCAAGGAAATAGCCGAACTCACGACCCTACGGGCTCTCCGCTCGGACAAAATCCAATGGGGAAAGGGCCTCAAACTTCCCACCCTGAAAATTTTCTAAGGCATGAAAATAGCCGAGCTCACGACCCTACGGGCTCTCAGCTCGGACAAAATCAAAAGGGGGAAGGCTCTCAAAATTCCCACACTGAAAATTTTCTAAGGCATGAAAATGGCCGAGCTCACGACCCTATGGGCTCTCAGCTCGGACAAAATCAAAAGGGGGAAGGCTCTCAAACTTCCCACCCACAAAATCTTTTAAGGCATTGAATTGGCCGAGCTCACGACCCTATAGGATCTCAGCTCGGACAACATCCAAAGGGAGAAGGCTCTCAAACATCCCACCCTGAAAATTTTCTAAGGCATGGAAATGACCGAGCTCACGACCCTACGGGCTCTCAGCTCGGACAAAATCGAAAGGGCGAAGGCTCTCAAACTTCCCACCCTCAAAATCTTCTAAGACATTGAAATGGCCGAGCTCACGACCCTACGGGCTCTCAGCTCGGGCAAAATCCAAAGGGAGAAGGCTCTTAAACTTCCCACCCTCAAAATTTTCAAAGCCATGGAAATGGCCGAGCTCACGACCCTACAGGCTCTCAGCTCGGACAAAATCCAAAGGGGGAAGGCTCTCAAACTTCCCACCCTGAAAATTTTCTAAGGCGAGGAAAGGGCCGAGCTCACGACCCTACGGGCTCTCAGCTCGGACAAAATCCAAAGGGGGAAGGCTCTCAAACTTCCCACCCTCAAATATTTTCTAAGGCATGCCAAATGGCCAAGCTCACAACCCTATGGGCTCTCAGCTCGGACAAAATCCAAAGGAGAAAGACTCTCAAATTTCCCACCCTGAAAAGTTTCTAAGGCATGGAAATAACCGAGCTCACGACCATACGGGCTCTCAGCTCGGACAAAATTCAAAGGGGGAAGGCTCTCAAACTTCCCACCCTCAAAAATTTTCTAAGGCAATCCAAATGGCCGAGCTCACGACCCCACAGGCTCTCAGCTCGGACAAAGTCAAAAGGGGGAAGGCTCTCAAACTTCCCACCCTGAAAATTTTCAAAGGCAAGGAAATAGCCGAACCCACGACCCTACGGGCTCTCCGCTCGGACAAAATCCATTGGGAAAAGGGCCTCAAACTTCCCACACTGAAACTTTTCTAAGGCATGGAAATAGCCGTGGTCACGACCCTACGGGCTCTCAGCTCGGACAAAATCAAAAGGGGGAAGGCTCTCAAACTTCCCACCCTAAAAATTTTCTAAAACATAGAAATGGCCGAGCTCACGACCCTACTGGCTCTCAGCTCGGACAAAATCCAAAGGGGGAAGGCTCTCAAACTTCCCTCCCTCAAATATTTTCTAAGGCATGCCAAATGGCCAAGCTCACAACCCTACGGGCTCTCAGCTCGGACAAAATTCAAAGGGGGAAGGCTCTCAAACTTCCCACCCTCAAAAATTTTCTAAGGCAATCCAAATGGCCGAGCTCACGATCCCACAGGTTCTCAGCTCGGACAAAGTCAAAAGGGGGAAGGCTCTCAAACTTCCCACCCTGAAAATTTTCAAAGGCAAGGAAATAGCCGAACCCACGACCCTACGGGCTCTCCGCTCGGACAAAATCCAATGGGAAAAGGGCCTCAAACTTCCCACACTGAAACTTTTCTAAGGCATGGAAATAGCCGTGCTCACGACCCTACGGGCTCTCAGCTCGGACAAAATCAAAAGGGGGAAGGCTCTCAAACTTCCCACCCTAAAAATTTTCTAAAACATAGAAATGGCCGAGCTCACGACCCTACTGGCTCTCAGCTCGGACAAAATCCAAAGGCGGAAGGCTCTCAAACTTCCCACCCTGAAAATTTTCTAAGGCATGGAAATAGCCGAGCTCACGACCCTACGGGCTCTCAGCTCGGACAAAATCCAAAGGGGGAATGCTCTCAAACTTCCCACCCTAAAAATTTTGTAAGACATAGAAATGGCCGAGCTCACGACCCTACTGGCTCTCAGCTCGGACAAAATCCAAAGGCGGAAGGCTCTCAAACTTCCCACACTGAAACTTTTCT
The DNA here is from genome assembly GCA_016647705.1 of Eucommia ulmoides. Classification (NCBI taxonomy): domain Eukaryota; kingdom Viridiplantae; phylum Streptophyta; class Magnoliopsida; order Garryales; family Eucommiaceae; genus Eucommia; species Eucommia ulmoides. Next base: position 34,905,793 of record CM028336.1, read on the forward strand.
AAGGCGTGGAAATAGCCGTGCTCACGACCCTACGGGCTCTCAACTCGGACAAAATCAAAAGGGGGAAGGCTCTCAAACTTCCCACCCTAAAAATTTTGTAAGACATAGAAATGGCCGAGCTCACGACCCAACTGGCTCTCAGCTCGGACAAAATTCAAAGGCGGAAGGCTCTCAAACTTCCCACCCTGAAAATTTTCTAAGGCATGGAAATAGCCGAGCTCACGACCCTACGGGCTCTCAGCTCGGACAAAATCCAAAGGGGGAAGGCTCTCAAACTTCCCACCCTCAAATATTTTCTAAGGCATGCCAAATGGCCAAGCTCACAACCCTATGGGCTCTCAGCTCGGACAAAATCCAAAGGAGAAAGGCTCTCAAATTTCCCACCCTGAAAAGTTTCTAAGGCATAGAAATAACCGAGCTCACGACCATACGGGCTCTCAGCTCGGACAAAATTCAAAGGGGGAAGGCTCTCAAACTTCCCACCCTCAAAAATTTTCTAAGGCAATCCAAATGGCCGAGCTCACGACCCCACAGGTTCTCAGCTCGGACAAAGTCAAAAGGGGGAAGGCTCTCAAACTTCCCACCCTGAAAATTTTCAAAGGCAAGGAAATAGCCGAACCCACGACCCTACGGGCTCTCCGCTCGGACAAAATCCAATGGGAAAAGGGCCTCAAACTTCCCACACTGAAACTTTTCTAAGGCATGGAAATAGCCGTGCTCACGACCCTACGGGCTCTCAGCTCGGACAAAATCAAAAGGGGGAAGGCTCTCAAACTTCCCACCCTAAAAATTTTCTAAAACATAGAAATGGCCGAGCTCACGACCCTACTGGCTCTCAGCTCGGACAAAATCCAAAGGCGGAAGGCTCTCAAACTTCCCACCCTGAAAATTTTCTAAGGCATGGAAATAGCCGAGCTCACGACCCTACGGGCTCTCAGCTCGGACAAAATCCAAAGGGGGAATGCTCTCAAACTTCCCACCCTAAAAATTTTGTAAGACATAGAAATGGCCGAGCTCACGACCCTACTGGCTCTCAGCTCGGACAAAATCCAAAGGCGGAAGGCTCTCAAACTTCCCACACTGAAACTTTTCTAAGGCGTGGAAATAGCCGTGCTCACGACCCTACGGGCTCTCAACTCGGACAAAATCAAAAGGGGGAAGGCTCTCAAACTTCCCACCCTAAAATTTTGTAAGACATAGAAATGGCCGAGCTCACGACCCAACTGGCTCTCAGCTCGGACAAAATCCAAAGGCGGAAGGCTCTCAAACTTCCCACCCTGAAAATTTTCTAAGGCATGGAAATAGCCGAGCTCACGACCCTACGGGCTCTCAGCTCGGACAAAATCAAATGGGGGAAGGCTCTCAAAATTCCCACACTGAAAATTTTCTAAGGCATGGAAATGACCGAGCTCACGACCCTACGGGCTCTCAGCTCGGACAAAATCGAAAGGGCGAAGGCTCTCAAACTTCCCACCCTCAAAATCTTCTAAGACATTGAAATGGCCGAGCTCACAACCCTACGGGCTCTCAGCTCGGACAAAATCCAAAGAGAGAAGGCTCTCAAACTTCCCACCCTCAAAATTTTCAAAGCCATGGAAATGGCCGAGCTCACGACCCTACAGGCTCTCAGCTCGGACAAAATCCAAAGGGGGAAGGCTCTCAAACTTCCCACCCTGAAAATTTTCTAAGGCAAGGAAATGGTCGAGCTCACGACCCTACGGTCTCTCAGCTCGGACAAAATCCAAAGGGGGAAGGCTCTCAAACTTCCCACCCTCAAATATTTTCTAAGGCATGCCAAATGGCCAAGCTCACAACCCTATGGGCTCTCAGCTCGGACAAAATCCAAAGGAGAAAGGCTCTCAAATTTCCCACCCTGAAAATTTTCTAAGGCATGGAAATAACCGAGCTCACGACCATACGGGCTCTCAGCTCGGACAAAATTCAAAGGGGGAAGGCTCTTAAACTTCCCACCCTGAAAATTTTCTAAGGCAAGGAAATAGCCGAACCGACGACCCTACGGGCTCTCCGCTCGGACAAAATCCAATGGGGAAAGGGCCTCAAACTTCCCACACTGAAACTTTTCTAAGGCATGGAAATAGCCGTGCTCACGACCCTACGGGCTCTCAGCTCGGACAAAATCAAAAGGGGGAAGGCTCTCAAACTTCCCACCCTAAAAATTTTCTAAGACATAGAAATGGCCGAGCTCACGACCCTACTGGCTCTCAGCTCGGACAAAATCCAAAGGCGGAAGGCTCTCAAACTTCCCACCCTGAAAATTTTCTAAGGCATGGAAATAGCCGAGCTCACGACCCTACGGGCTCTCAGCTCGGACAAAATCCAAAGGGGGAAGGCTCTCAAAATTCCCACACTGAAAATTTTCTAAGGCATGAAAATGGCCGAGCTCACAACCCTATGGGCTCTCAGCTCGGACAAAATCAAAAGGGGGAAGGCTCTCAAACTTCCCACCCTCAAAATCTTCTAAGGCATTGAATTGGCCGAGCTCACGACCCTACAGGATCTCAGCTCGGACAATATCCAAATGGAGAAGGCTCTCAAACTTTCCACCCTCAAAATTTTCAAAGCCATAGAAATGGCCGAGCTCACGACCCTACGGGCTCTCAGCTCGAACAAAATCGAAAGGGGGAAGGCTCTCAAACTTCCCACCCTAAAAATCTTCTAAGGCATTGAAATGGCCGAGCTCACGACCCTACGGGCTCTCAGCTCGGACAAAATCCAAACGGAGAAGGCTCTCAAACTTCCCACCCTGAAAATTTTCTAAGGCATGGAAATGGCCGAGCTCACGACCCTACGGGCTCTCAGCTCGAACAAAATCGAAAGGGGGAAGGCTCTCAAACTTCCCACCCTCAAAATCTTCTAAGACATTGAAATGGCCGAGCTCACGACCCTACAGGCTCTCAGCTCGGACAAAATCCAAAGGGAGAAGGCTCTCAAACTTCCCACCCTGAAAATTTTCTAAGGCATGGAAGTGGCCGAGCTCACAACCCGACGGGCTCTCAGCTAGGACAAAATCCAAAGGAGGAAGGCTCTCAAACTTCCCACCCTCAAATATTTCCTAAGGCATGCCAAATGGCCGAGCTCACGACCCTAGTGGCTCTCATCTCGGACAAAGTCAAAAGGGGGAAGGCTCTCAAACTTTTCACCCTGAAAATTTTCTAAGGCAAGGAAATAGCCGAACTCACGACCCTACGGGCTCTAAGCTCGGACAAAATCCAATGGGGAAAGGGCCTCAAACTTCCCACACTGAAACTTTTCTAAGGCATGGAAATAGCCGTGCTCACGACCCTACGGGCTCTCAGCTCGGACAAAATCAAAAGGGGGAAGGCTCTCAAACTTCCCACCCTAAAAATTTTCTAAAACATAGAAATGGCCGAGCTCACGACCCTACTGGCTCTCAGCTCGGACAAAATCCAAAGGCGGAAGGCTCTCAAACTTCCCACCCTGAAAATTTTCTAAGGCATGGAAATAGCCGAGCTCACGACCCTACGGGCTCTCAGCTCGGACAAAATCCAATGGGGGAAGGCTCTCAAAATTTCCACACTGAAAATTTTCTAAGGCATGAAAATGGCCGAGCTCACGACCCTATGGGCTCTCAGCTCGGACAAAATCAAAAGCGGGAAGGCTCTCAAACTTCCCACCCTCAAAATCTTCTAAGGCATTGAATTGCCCGAGCTCACGACCCTACAGGATCTCAGCTCGGACAACATCCAAAGGGAGAAGGCTCTCAAACTTTCCACCCTCAAAATTTTCAAAGCCATGGAAATGGCCGAGCTCACGACCCTACGGGCTCTCATCTCGAACAAAATCGAAAGGGGGAAGGCTCTCAAACTTCCCACCCTCAAAATTTTCTAAGGCATGGAAATGACCGAGCTCACGACCCAACGGGCTCTCAGCTCGGACAAAATCGGAAGGGGGAAGGCTCTCAAACTTCCCACCCTCAAAATCTTCTAAGACAATGAAATGGCCGAGCTCACGACCCTACGGACTCTCAGCTCGGACAAAATCCAAAGGGGGAAGGCTCTCAAACTTCCCACCCTCAAATATTTTCTAAGGCATGCCAAATGGCCAAGCTCACAACACTATGGGCTCTCAGCTCGGACAAAATCCAAAGGAGAAAAGCTCTCAAATTTCCCACCCTGAAAATTTTCTAAGGCATGGAAATAGCCGAGCTCATAACCGTACGGGCTCTCAGCTCGGACAAAATTCAAAGGGGGAAGGCTCTCAAACTTCCCACCCTCAAAAATTTTCTAAGGCAATCCAAATGGCCAAGCTCACGACCCTATGGGCTCTCAGCTCGGACAAAATCAAAAGCGGGAAGGCTCTCAAACTTCCCACCCTCAAAATCTTCTAAGGCATTGAATTGGCCGAGCTGACGACCCTACAGGATCTCAGCTCGGACAACATCCAAAGGTAGAAGGCTCTCAAACTTTCCACCCTCAAAATTTTCAAAGCCATGGAAATGGCCGAGCTCACGACCCTACGGGCTCTCAGCTCGAACAAAATCGAAAGGGGGAAGGCTCTCAAACTTCCCACCCTGAAAATTTTCTAAGGCATGGAAATAACCGAGCTCACGACCCTACGGGCTCTCAGCTCGGACAAAATCGAAAGGGGGAAGGCTCTCAAACTTCCCACCCTCAAAATCTTCTAAGACATTGAAATGGCCGAGCTCACGACCCTACGGGCTCTCAGCTCGGACAAAATCCAAAGGGGGAAGGCTCTCAAACTTCCCTCCCTCAAATATTTTCTAAGGCATGCCAAATGGCCAAGCTCACAACCCTATGGGCTCTCAGCTCGGACAAAATCAAAAGGAGAAAGGCTCTCAAATTTCCAACCCTGAAATTTTTCTAAGCCATGGAAATAGCCGAGCTCACGACCATACGGGCTCTCAGCTCGGACAAAATTCAAAGGGGGAAGGCTCTCAAACTTCCCACCCTGAAAATTTTCTAAGGCAAGGAAATAGCCGAACTCACGACCCTACGGGCTCTCCGCTCGGACAAAATCCAATGGGGAAAGGGCCTCAAACTTCCCACACTGAAACTTTTCTAAGGCATGGAAATAGCCGTGCTCACGACCCTACGGGCTCTCAGCTCGGACAAAATCAAAAGGGGGAAGGCTCTCAAAATTCCCACCCTAAAAATTTTGTAAGACATAGAAATGGCCGAGCTCACGACCCTACTGGCTCTCAGCTCGGACAAAATCCAAAGGCGGAAGGCTCTCAAACTTCCCACCCTGAAAATTTTCTAAGGCATGGAAATAGCCGAGCTCACGACCCTACGGGCTCTCAGCTCGGACAAAATCAAAAGGGGGAAGGCTCTCAAAATTCCCACACTGAAAATTTTCTAAGGCATGAAAATGGCCGAGCTCACGACCCAGGGGCTCTCAGCTCGGACAAAATCAAAAGGGGGAAGGCTCTCAAACTTTCCACCCTCAAAATCTTTTAAGGCATTGAATTGGCCGAGCTCACGACCATATAGGATCTCAGCTCGGACAACATCCAAAGGGAGAAGGCTCTCAAACATCCCACCCTGAAAATTTTCTAAGGCATGGAAATGACCGAGCTCACGACCCTACGGGCTCTCAGCTCGGACAAAATCGAAAGGGCGAAGGCTCTCAAACTTCCCACCCTCGAAATCTTCTAAGACATTGAAATGGCCGAGCTCACGACCCTACGGGCTCTCAGCTCGGGCAAAATCCAAAGGGAGAAGGCTCTCAAACTTCCCACCCTCAAAATTTTCAAAGCCATGGAAATGGCCGAGCTCACGACCCTACAGGCTCTCAGCTCGGACAAAATCCAAAGGGGGAAGGCTCTCAAACTTCCCACCCTGAAAATTTTTTAAGGCGAGGAAAGGGCCGAGCTCACGACCCTACGGGCTCTCAGCTCGGACAAAATCCAAAGGGGGAAGGCTCTCAAACTTCCCACCCTCAAATATTTTCTAAGGCATGCCAAATGGCCAAGCTCACAACCCTATGGGCTCTCAGCTCGGACAAAATCCAAAGGAGAAAGGCTCTCAAATTTCCCACCCTGAAAATTTTCTAAGGCATGGAAATAACCGAGCTCACGACCATACGGGCTCTCAGCTCGGACAAAATTCAAAGGGGGAAGGCTCTCAAACTTCCCACCCTCAAAAATTTTCTAAGGCAATCCAAATGGCCGATCTCACGACCCCACAGGCTCTCAGCTCGGACAAAGTCAAAAGGGGGAAGGCTCTCAAACTTCCCACCCTGAAAATTTTCAAAGGCAAGGAAATAGCCGAACCCACGACCCTACGGGCTCTCCGCTCGGACAAAATCCAATGGGGAAAGGGCCTCAAACTTCCCACACTGAAACTTTTCTAAGGCATGGAAATAGCCGTGCTCACGACCCTACGGGCTCTCAGCTCGGACAAAATCAAAAGGGGGAAGGCTCTCAAACTTCCCACCCTAAAAATTTTCTAAAACATAGAAATGGCCGAGCTCACGACCCTACTGGCTCTCAGCTCGGACAAAATCCAAAGGCGGAAGGCTCTCAAACTTCCCACCCTGAAAATTTTCTAAGGCATGGAAATAGCCGAGCTCACGACCCTACGGGCTCTCAGCTCGGACAAAATCCAAAGGGGGAAGGCTCTCAAACTTCCCACCCTAAAAATTTTGTAAGACATAGAAATGGCCGAGCTCACGACCCTACTGGCTCTCAGCTCGGACAAAATCCAAAGGCGGAAGGCTCTCAAACTTCCCACACTGAAACTTTTCTAAGGCGTGGAAATAGCCGTGCTCACGACCCTACGGGCTCTCAGCTCGGACAAAATCAAAAGGGGGAAGGCTCTCAAACTTCCCACCCTAAACATTTTGTAAGACATAGAAATGGCCGAGCTCACGACCCTACTGGCTCTCAGCTTGGACAAAATCCAAAGGCGGAAGGCTCTCAAACTTCCCACCCTGAAAATTTTCTAAGGCATGGAAATAGCCGAGCTCACGACCCTACGGGCTCTCAGCTCGGACAAAATAAAATGGGGGAAGGTTCTCAAAATTCCCACACTGAAAATTTTCTAAGGCATGGAAATGACCGAGCTCAAGACCCTACGGGCTCTCAGCTCGGACAAAATCGAAAGGGCGAAGGCTCTCAAACTTCCCACCCTCAAAATCTTCTAAGACATTGAAATGGCCGAGCTCACAACCCTACGGGCTCTCAGCTCGGACAAAATCCAAAGAGAAAAGGCTCTCAAACTTCCCACCCTCAAAATTTTCAAAGCCATGGAAATGGCCGAGCTCACGACCCTACAGGATCTCAGCTCGGACAAAATCCAAAGGGGGAAGGCTCTCAAACTTCCCACCCTGAAAATTTTCTAAGGCAAGGAAATGGCCGAGCTCACGACCCTACGGGCTCTCAGCTCGGACAAAATCCAAAGGGGGAAGGCTCTCAAACTTCCCACCCTCAAATATTTTCTAAGACATGCCAAATGGCCAAGCTCACACCCTATGGGCTCTCAGCTCGGACAAAATCCAAAGGAGAAAGGCTCTCAAATTTCCCACCCTGAAAATTTTCTAAGGCATGGAAATAACCGAGCTCACGACCATACGGGCTCTCAGCTCGGACAAAATTCAAAGGGGGAAGGCTCTCAAACTTCCCACCCTGAAAATTTTCTAAGGCAAGGAAATAGCCGAACCCACGACCCTACGAGCTCTCCGCTCGGACAAAATCCAATGGGGAAAGGGCCTCAAACTTCCCACACTGAAACTTTTCTAAGGCATGGAAATAGCCGTGCTCACGACCCTACGGGCTCTCAGCTCGGACAAAATCAAAAGGGGGAAGGCTCTCAAACTTCCCACCCTAAAAATTTTCTAAGACATAGAAATGGCCGAGCTCACGACCCTACTGGCTCTCAGCTCGGACAAAATCCAAAGGCGGAAGGCTCTCAAACTTCCCACCCTGAAAATTTTCTAAGGCATGGAAATAGCCGAGCTCACGACCCTACGGGCTCTCAGCTCGGACAAAATCCAATGGGGGAAGGCTCTCAAAATTCCCACACTGAAAATTTTCTAAGGCATGAAAATGGCCGAGCTCACAACCCTATGGGCTCTCAGCGCGGACAAAATCAAAAGGGGGAAGGCTCTCAAACTTCCCACCCTCAAAATCTTCTAAGGCATTGAATTGGCCGAGCTCACGACCATATAGGATCTCAGCTCGGACAACATCCAAAGGGAGAAGGCTCTCAAACATCCCACCCTGAAAATTTTCTAAGGCATAGAAATGACCGAGCTCACGACCCTACGGGCTCTCAGCTCGGACAAAATCGAAAGGGCGAAGGCTCTCAAACTTCCCACCCTCAAAATCTTCTAAGACATTGAAATGGCCGAGCTCACGACCCTACAGGCTCTCAGCTCGGGCAAAATCCAAAGGGAGAAGGCTCTCAAACTTCCCACCCTCAACATTTTCAAAGCCATGGAAATGGCCGAGCTCACGACCCTACAGGCTCTCAGCTCGGACAAAATCCAAAGGGGGAAGGCTCTCAAACTTCCCACCCTGAAAATTTTCTAAGGCGAGGAAAGGGCCGAGCTCACGACCCTACGGGCTCTCAGCTCGGACAAAATCCAAAGGGGGAAGGCTCTCAAACTTTCCACCTGAAAATTTTCTAAGGCGAGGAAAGGGCCGAGCTCACGACCCTACGGGCTCTCAGCTCGGACAAAATCCAAAGGAGAAAGGCTCTCAAATTTCCCACCCTGAAAATTTTCTAAGGCATGGAAATAACCGAGCTCACGACCATACGGGCTCTCAGCTCGGACAAAATTCAAAGGGGGAAGGCTCTCAAACTTCCCACCCTGAAAATTTTCTAAGGCAAGGAAATAGCCGAACCCACGACCCTACGGGCTCTCCGCTCGGACAAAATCCAATGGGGAAAGGGCCTCAAACTTCCCACACTGAAACTTTTCTAAGGCATGGAAATAGCCGTGCTCACGACCCTACGGGCTCTCAGCTCGGACAAAATCAAAAGGGGGAAGGCTCTCAAACTTCCCACCCTAAAAATTTTCTAAGACATAGAAATGGCCGAGCTCACGACCCTACTGGCTCTCAGCTCGGACAAAATCCAAAGGCGGAAGGCTCTCAAACTTCCCACCCTGAAAATTTTCTAAGGCATGGAAATAGCCGAGCTCACGACCCGACGGGCTCTCAGCTCGGACAAAATCCAAAGGGGGAAGGCTCTCAAAATTCCCACACTGAAAATTTTCTAAGGCATGAAAATGGCCGAGCTCACAACCCTATGGGCTCTCAGCTCGGACAAAATCAAAAGGGGGAAGGCTCTCAAACTTCCCACCCTCAAAATCTTCTAAGGCATTGAATTGGCCGAGCTCACGACCATATAGGATCTCAGCTCGGACAACATCCAAAGGGAGAAGGCTCTCAAACATCCCACCCTGAAAATTTTCTAAGGCATGGAAATGACCGAGCTCACGACCCTACGGGCTCTCAGCTCGGACAAAATCGAAAGGGCGAAGGCTCTCAAACTTCCCACCCTCAAAATCTTCTAAGACATTGAAATGGCCGAGCTCACGACCCTACGGGCTCTCAGCTCGGGCAAAATCCAAAGGGAGAAGGCTCTCAAACTTCCCACCCTCAACATTTTCAAAGCCATGGAAATGGCCGAGCTCACGACCCTACAGGCTCTCAGCTCGGACAAAATCCAAAGGGGGAAGGCTCTCAAACTTCCCACCCTGAAAATTTTCTAAGGCGAGGAAAGGGCCGAGCTCACGACCCTACGGGCTCTCAGCTCGGACAAAATCCAAAGGGGGAAGGCTCTCAAACTTCCCACCCTGAAAATTTTCTAAGGCGAGGAAAGGGCCGAGCTCACGACCCTACGGGCTCTCAGCTCGGACAAAATCCAAAGGAGAAAGGCTCTCAAATTTCCCACCCTGAAAATTTTCTAAGGCATAGAAATAACCGAGCTCACGACCATACGGGCTCTCAGCTCGGACAAAATTCAAAGGGGGAAGGCTCTCAAACTTCCCACCCTCAAAAATTTTCTAAAGCAATCCAAATGGCCGAGCTCACGACCCCACAGGCTCTCAGCTCGGACAAAGTCAAAAGGGGGAAGGCTCTCAAACTTCCCACCCTGAAAATTTTCAAAGGCAAGGAAATAGCCGAACCCACGACCCTACGGGCTCTCCGCTCGGACAAAATCCAATGGGGAAAGGGCCTCAAACTTCCCACACTGAAACTTTTCTAAGGCATGGAAATAGCCGTGGTCACGACCCTACGGGCTCTCAGCTCGGACAAAATCAAAAGGGGGAAGGCTCTCAAACTTCCCACCCTAAAAATTTTCTAAAACATAGAAATGGCCGAGCTCACGACCCTACTGGCTCTCAGCTCGGACAAAATCCAAAGGCGGAAGGCTCTCAAACTTCCCACCCTGAAAATTTTCTAAGGCATGGAAATAGCCGAGCTCACGACCCTACGGGCTCTCAGCTCGGACAAAATCAAATGGGGGAAGGCTCTCAAAATTCCCACACTGAAAATTTTCTAAGGCATGGAAATGACCGATCTCACGACCATACGGGCTCTCAGCTCGGACAAAATTCAAAGGGGGAAGGCTCTCAAACTTCCCACCCTGAAAATTTTCTAAGGCAAGGAAATAGCCGAACCCACGACCCTACGGGCTCTCCGCTCGGACAAAATCCAATGGGGAAAGGGCCTCAAACTTCCCACACTGAAACTTTTCTAAGGCATGGAAATAGCCGTGCTCACGACCCTACGGGCTCTCAGCTCGGACAAAATCAAAAGGGGGAAGGCTCTCAAACTTCCCACCCTAAAAATTTTCTAAGACATAGAAATGGCCGAGCTCACGACCCTACTGGCTCTCAGCTCGGACAAAATCCAAAGGCGGAAGGCTCTCAAACTTCCCACCCTGAAAATTTTCTAAGGCATGGAAATAGCCGAGCTCACGACCCTACGGGCTCTCAGCTCGGACAAAATCCAAAGGGGGAAGGCTCTCAAAATTCCCACACTGAAAATTTTCTAAGGCATGAAAATGGCCGAGCTCACAACCCTATGGGCTCTCAGCTCGGACAAAATCAAAAGGGGGAAGGCTCTCAAACTTCCCACCCTCAAAATCTTCTAAGGCATTGAATTGGCCGAGCTCACGACCATATAGGATCTCAGCTCGGACAACATCCAAAGGGAGAAGGCTCTCAAACATCCCACCCTGAAAATTTTCTAAGGCATAGAAATGACCGAGCTCACGACCCTACGGGCTCTCAGCTCGGACAAAATCGAAAGGGCGAAGGCTCTCAAACTTCCCACCCTCAAAATCTTCTAAGACATTGAAATGGCCGAGCTCACGACCCTACGGGCTCTCAGCTCGGGCAAAATCCAAAGGGAGAAGGCTCTCAAACTTCCCACCCTCAACATTTTCAAAGCCATGGAAATGGCCGAGCTCACGACCCTACAGGCTCTCAGCTCGGACAAAATCCAAAGGGGGAAGGCTCTCAAACTTCCCACCCTGAAAATTTTCTAAGGCGAGGAAAGGGCCGAGCTCACGACCCTACGGGCTCCCAGCTCGGACAAAATCCAAAGGGGGAAGGCTCTCAAACTTCGCACCCTGAAAATTTTCTAAGGCGAGGAAAGGGCCGAGCTCACGACCCTACGGGCTCTCAGCTCGGACAAAATCCAAAGGAGAAAGGCTCTCAAATTTCCCACCCTGAAAATTTTCTAAGGCATAGAAATAACCGAGCTCACGACCATACGGGCTCTCAGCTCGGACAAAATTCAAAGGGGGAAGGCTCTCAAACTTCCCACCCTCAAAAATTTTCTAAGGCAATCCAAATGGCCGAGCTCACGACCCCACAGGCTCTCAGCTCGGACAAAGTCAAAAGGGGGAAGGCTCTCAAACTTCCCACCCTGAAAATTTTCAAAGGCAAGGAAATAGCCGAACCCACGACCCTACGGGCTCTCCGCTCGGACAAAATCCAATGGGGAAAGGGCCTCAAACTTCCCACACTGAAACTTTTCTAAGGCATGGAAATAGCCGTGCTCACGACCCTACGGGCTCTCAGCTCGGACATTTTTTAAAGGGGGAAGGCTCTCAAACTTCCCACCCTAAAATTTTTCTAAAACATAGAAATGGCCGAGCTCACGACCTTACTGGCTCTCAGCTCGGACAAAATCCAAAGGCGGAAGGCTCTCAAACTTCCCACCCTGAAAATTTTCTAAGGCATGGAAATAGCCGAGCTCACGACCCAACGGGCTCTCAGCTCGGACAAAATCAAATGGGGGAAGGCTCTCAAAATTCCCACACTGAAAATTTTCTAAGGCATGGAAATGACCGAGCTCACGACCATACGGGCTCTCAGCTCGGACAAAATTCAAAGGGGGAAGGCTCTCAAACTTCCCACCCTGAAAATTTTCTAAGGCAAGGAAATAGCCGAACCCACGACCCTACGGGCTCTCCGCTCGGACAAAATCCAATGGGGAAAGGGCCTCAAACTTCCCACACTGAAACTTTTCTAAGGCATGGAAATAGCCGTGCTCACGACCCTACGGGCTCTCAGCTCGGACAAAATCAAAAGGGGGAAGGCTCTCAAACTTCCCACCCTAAAAATTTTCTAAGACATAGAAATAGCCGAGCTCACGACCCTACTGGCTCTCAGCTCGGACAAAATCCAAAGGCGGAAGGCTCTCAAACTTCCCACCCTGAAAATTTTCTAAGGCATGGAAATAGCCGAGCTCACGACCCTACGGGCTCTCAGCTCGGACAAAATCCAAAGGGGGAAGGCTCTCAAAATTCCCACACTGAAAATTTTCTGAGGCATGAAAATGGCCGAGCTCACAACCCTATGGGCTCTCAGCTCGGACAAAATCAAAAGGGGGAAGGCTCTCAAACTTCCCACCCTCAAAATCTTCTAAGGCATTGAATTGGCCGAGCTCACGACCCTACAGGATCTCAGCTCGGACAACATCCAAAGGGAGAAGGCTCTCAAACTTTCCACCCTCAAAATTTTCAAAGCCATGGAAATGGCCGAGCTCACGACCCTACGGGCTCTCAGCTCGAACAAAATCGAAAGGGGGAAGGCTCTCAAACTTCCCACCCTCAAAATCTTCTAAGACATTGAAATGGCCGAGCTCACGACCCTACGGGCTCTTAGCTCACGACAAAATCCAAAGGGAGAAGGCTCTCAAACTTCCCACCCTGAAAATTTTCTAAGGCATGGAAGTGGCCGAGCTCAGGACCCGACGGGCTCTCAGCTAGGACAAAATCCAAAGGAGGAAGGCTCTCAAACTTCCCACCCTCAAATATTTTCTAAGGCATGCCAAATGGCCGAGCTCACGACCCTACTGGCTCTCAGCTCGGACAAAGTTAAAAGGGGGAAGGCTTTCAAACTTTTCACCATGAAAATTTTCTAAGGCAAGGAAATAGCCGAACTCACGACCCTACGGGCTCTCCGCTCGGACAAAATCCAATGGGGAAAGGGCCTCAAACTTCCCACACTGAAACTTTTCTAAGGCATGGAAATAGCCGTGCTCACGACCCTACGGGCTCTCAGCTCGGACAAAATCAAAAGGGGGAAGGCTCTCAAACTTCCCACCCTAAAAATTTTCTAAAACATAGAAATGGCCGAGCTCACGACCCTACTGGCTCTCAGCTCGGACAAAATCCAAAGGCGGAAGGCTCTCAAACTTCCCACCCTGAAAATTTTCTAAGGCATGGAAATAGCCGAGCTCACGACCCTACGGGCTCTCAGCTCGGACAAAATCCAAAGGGGGAAGGCTCTCAAACTTCCCACCCTAAAAATTTTGTAAGACATAGAAATGGCCGAGCTCACGACCCTACTGGCTCTCAGCTCGGACAAAATCCAAAGGCGGAAGGCTCTCAAACTTCCCACACTGAAACTTTTCTAAGGCGTGGAAATAGCCGTGCTCACGACCCTACGGGCTCTCAGCTCGGACAAAATCAAAAGGGGGAAGGCTCTCAAACTTCCCACCCTAAAAATTTTGTAAGACATAGAAATGGCCGAGCTCACGACCCTACTGGCTCTCAGCTCGGACAAAATCCAAAGGCGGAAGGCTCTCAAACTTCCCACCCTGAAAATTTTCTAAGGCATGGAAATAGCCGAGCTCACGACCCTACGGGCTCTCAGCTCGGACAAAATCAAATGGGGGAAGGCTCTCAAAATTCCCACACTGAAAATTTTCTAAGGCATGGAAATGACCGAGCTCAAGACCCTACGGGCTCTCAGCTCGGACAAAATCGAAAGGGCGAAGGCTCTCAAACTTCCCACCCTCAAAATCTTCTAAGACATTGAAATGGCCGAGCTCACAACCCTACGGGCTCTCAGCTCGGAGAAAATCCAAAGAGAGAAGGCTCTCAAACTTCCCACCCTCAAAATTTTCAAAGCCATGGAAATGGCCGAGCTCACGACCCTACAGGCTCTCAGCTCGGACAAAATCCAAAGGGGGAAGGCTCTCAAACTTCCCACCCTGAAAATTTTCTAAGGCAAGGAAATGGCCGAGCTCACGACCCTACGGGCTCTCAGCTCGGACAAAATCCAAAGGGGGAAGGCTCTCAAACTTCCCACCCTCAAATATTTTCTAAGACATGCCAAATGGCCAAGCTCACACCCTATGGGCTCTCAGCTCGGACAAAATCCAAAGGAGAAAGGCTCTCAAATTTCCCACCCTGAAAATTTTCTAAGGCATGGAAATAACCGAGCTCACGACCATACGGGCTCTCAGCTCGGACAAAATCCAAAGGCGGAAGGCTCTCAAACTTCCCACCCTGAAAATTTTCTAAGGCATGGAAATAGCCGAGCTCACGACCCTACGGGCTCTCAGCTCGGACAAAATCAAATGGGGGAAGGCTCTCAAAATTCCCACACTGAAAAGTTTCTAAGGCATGGAAATGACCGAGCTCAAGACCCTACGGGCTCTCAGCTCGGACAAAATCGAAAGGGCGAAGGCTCTCAAACTTCCCACCCTCAAAATCTTCTAAGACATTGAAATGGCCGAGCTCACAACCCTACGGGCTCTCAGCTCGGACAAAATCCAAAGAGAGAAGGCTCTCAAACTTCCCACCCTCAAAATTTTCAAAGCCATGGAAATGGCCGAGCTCACGACCCTACAGGCTCTCAGCTCGGACAAAATCCAAAGGGGGAAGGCTCTCAAACTTCCCACCCTCAAATATTTTCTAAGGCATGCCAAATGGCCAAGCTCACAACCCTATGGGCTCTCAGCTCGGACAAAATCCAAAGGAGAAAGGCTCTCAAATTTCCCACCCTGAAAATTTTCTAAGGCATGGAAATAACCGAGCTCACGACCATACGGGCTCTCAGCTCGGACAAAATTCAAAGGGGGAAGGCTCTCAAACTTCCCACCCTCAAAAATTTTCTAAGGCAATCCAAATGGCCGATCTCACGACCCCACAGGCTCTCAGCTCGGACAAAGTCAAAAGGGGGAAGGCTCTCAAACTTCCCACCCTGAAAATTTTCAAAGGCAAGGAAATAGCCGAACCCACGACCCTACGGGCTCTCCGCTCGGACAAAATCCAATGGGGAAAGGGCCTCAAACTTCCCACACTGAAACTTTTCTAAGGCATGGAAATAGCCGTGCTCACGACCCTACGGGCTCTCAGCTCGGACAAAATCAAAAGGGGGAAGGCTCTCAAACTTCCCACCCTAAAAATTTTCTAAAACATAGAAATGGCCGAGCTCACGACCCTACTGGCTCTCAGCTCGGACAAAATCCAAAGGCGGAAGGCTCTCAAACTTCCCACCCTGAAAATTTTCTAAGGCATGGAAATAGCCGAGCTCACGACCCTACGGGCTCTCAGCTCGGACAAAATCCAAAGGGGGAAGGCTCTCAAACTTCCCACCCTAAAAATTTTGTAAGACATAGAAATGGCCGAGCTCACGACCCTACTGGCTCTCAGCTCGGACAAAATCCAAAGGCGGAAGGCTCTCAAACTTCCCACACTGAAACTTTTCTAAGGCGTGGAAATAGCCGTGCTCACGACCCTACGGGCTCTCAGCTCGGACAAAATCAAAAGGGGGAAGGCTCTCAAACTTCCCACCCTAAAAATTTTGTAAGACATAGAAATGGCCGAGCTCACGACCCTACTGGCTCTCAGCTTGGACAAAATCCAAAGGCGGAAGGCTCTCAAACTTCCCACCCTGAAAATTTTCTAAGGCATGGAAATAGCCGAGCTCACGACCCTACGGGCTCTCAGCTCGGACAAAATAAAATGGGGGAAGGTTCTCAAAATTCCCACACTGAAAATTTTCTAAGGCATGGAAATGACCGAGCTCAAGACCCTACGGGCTCTCAGCTCAGACAAAATCGAAAGGGCGAAGGCTCTCAAACTTCCCACCCTCAAAATCTTCTAAGACATTGAAATGGCCGAGCTCACAACCCTACGGGCTCTCAGCTCGGACAAAATCCAAAGAGAAAAGGCTCTCAAACTTCCCACCCTCAAAATTTTCAAAGCCATGGAAATGGCCGAGCTCACGACCCTACAGGATCTCAGCTCGGACAAAATCCAAAGGGGGAAGGCTCTCAAACTTCCCACCCTGAAAATTTTCTAAGGCAAGGAAATGGCCGAGCTCACGACCCTACGGGCTCTCAGCTCGGACAAAATCCAAAGGGGGAAGGCTCTCAAACTTCCCACCCTCAAATATTTTCTAAGACATGCCAAATGGCCAAGCTCACACCCTATGGGCTCTCAGCTCGGACAAAATCCAAAGGAGAAAGGCTCTCAAATTTCCCACCCTGAAAATTTTCTAAGGCATGGAAATAACCGAGCTCACGACCATACGGGCTCTCAGCTCGGACAAAATTCAAAGGGGGAAGGCTCTCAAACTTCCCACCCTGAAAATTTTCTAAGGCAAGGAAATAGCCGAACCCACGACCCTACGAGCTCTCCGCTCGGACAAAATCCAATGGGGAAAGGGCCTCAAACTTCCCACACTGAAACTTTTCTAAGGCATGGAAATAGCCGTGCTCACGACCCTACGGGCTCTCAGCTCGGACAAAATCAAAAGGGGGAAGGCTCTCAAACTTCCCACCCTAAAAATTTTCTAAGACATAGAAATGGCCGAGCTCACGACCCTACTGGCTCTCAGCTCGGACAAAATCCAAAGGCGGAAGGCTCTCAAACTTCCCACCCTGAAAATTTTCTAAGGCATGGAAATAGCCGAGCTCACGACCCTACGGGCTCTCAGCTCGGACAAAATCCAATGGGGGAAGGCTCTCAAAATTCCCACACTGAAAATTTTCTAAGGCATGAAAATGGCCGAGCTCACAACCCTATGGGCTCTCAGCGCGGACAAAATCAAAAGGGGGAAGGCTCTCAAACTTCCCACCCTCAAAATCTTCTAAGGCATTGAATTGGCCGAGCTCACGACCATATAGGATCTCAGCTCGGACAACATCCAAAGGGAGAAGGCTCTCAAACATCCCACCCTGAAAATTTTCTAAGGCATAGAAATGACCGAGCTCACGACCCTACGGGCTCTCAGCTCGGACAAAATCGAAAGGGCGAAGGCTCTCAAACTTCCCACCCTCAAAATCTTCTAAGACATTGAAATGGCCGAGCTCACGACCCTACAGGCTCTCAGCTCGGGCAAAATCCAAAGGGAGAAGGCTCTCAAACTTCCCACCCTCAACATTTTCAAAGCCATGGAAATGGCCGAGCTCACGACCCTACAGGCTCTCAGCTCGGACAAAATCCAAAGGGGGAAGGCTCTCAAACTTCCCACCCTGAAAATTTTCTAAGGCGAGGAAAGGGCCGAGCTCACGACCCTACGGGCTCTCAGCTCGGACAAAATCCAAAGGAGAAAGGCTCTCAAATTTCCCACCCTGAAAATTTTCTAAGGCATGGAAATAACCGAGCTCACGACCATACGGGCTCTCAGCTCGGACAAAATTCAAAGGGGGAAGGCTCTCAAACTTCCCACCCTGAAAATTTTCTAAGGCAAGGAAATAGCCGAACCCACGACCCTACGGGCTCTCCGCTCGGACAAAATCCAATGGGGAAAGGGCCTCAAACTTCCCACACTGAAACTTTTCTAAGGCATGGAAATAGCCGTGCTCACGACCCTACGGGCTCTCAGCTCGGACAAAATCAAAAGGGGGAAGGCTCTCAAACTTCCCACCCTAAAAATTTTCTAAGACATAGAAATGGCCGAGCTCACGACCCTACTGGCTCTCAGCTCGGACAAAATCCAAAGGCGGAAGGCTCTCAAACTTCCCACCCTGAAAATTTTCTAAGGCATGGAAATAGCCGAGCTCACGACCCGACGGGCTCTCAGCTCGGACAAAATCCAAAGGGGGAAGGCTCTCAAAATTCCCACACTGAAAATTTTCTAAGGCATGAAAATGGCCGAGCTCACAACCCTATGGGCTCTCAGCTCGGACAAAATCAAAAGGGGGAAGGCTCTCAAACTTCCCACCCTCAAAATCTTCTAAGGCATTGAATTGGCCGAGCTCACGACCATATAGGATCTCAGCTCGGACAACATCCAAAGGGAGAAGGCTCTCAAACATCCCACCCTGAAAATTTTCTAAGGCATGGAAATGGCCGAGCTCACGACCCTACGGGCTCTCAGCTCGGGCAAAATCCAAAGGGAGAAGGCTCTCAAACTTCCCACCCTCAACATTTTCAAAGCCATGGAAATGGCCGAGCTCACGACCCTACAGGCTCTCAGCTCGGACAAAATCCAAAGGGGGAAGGCTCTCAAACTTCCCACCCTGAAAATTTTCTAAGGCGAGGAAAGGGCCGAGCTCACGACCCTACGGGCTCTCAGCTCGGACAAAATCCAAAGGGGGAAGGCTCTCAAACTTCCCACCCTGAAAATTTTCTAAGGCGAGGAAAGGGCCGAGCTCACGACCCTACGGGCTCTCAGCTCGGACAAAATCCAAAGGAGAAAGGCTCTCAAATTTCCCACCCTGAAAATTTTCTAAGGCATAGAAATAACCGAGCTCACGACCATACGGGCTCTCAGCTCGGACAAAATTCAAAGGGGGAAGGCTCTCAAACTTCCCACCCTCAAAAATTTTCTAAGGCAATCCAAATGGCCGAGCTCACGACCCCACAGGCTCTCAGCTCGGACAAAGTCAAAAGGGGGAAGGCTCTCAAACTTCCCACCCTGAAAATTTTCAAAGGCAAGGAAATAGCCGAACCCACGACCCTACGGGCTCTCCGCTCGGACAAAATCCAATGGGGAAAGGGCCTCAAACTTCCCACACTGAAACTTTTCTAAGGCATGGAAATAGCCGTGGTCACGACCCTACGGGCTCTCAGCTCGGACAAAATCAAAAGGGGGAAGGCTCTCAAACTTCCCACCCTAAAAATTTTCTAAAACATAGAAATGGCCGAGCTCACGACCCTACTGGCTCTCAGCTCGGACAAAATCCAAAGGCGGAAGGCTCTCAAACTTCCCACCCTGAAAATTTTCTAAGGCATGGAAATAGCCGAGCTCACGACCCTACGGGCTCTCAGCTCGGACAAAATCAAATGGGGGAAGGCTCTCAAAATTCCCACACTGAAAATTTTCTAAGGCATGGAAATGACCGAGCTCACGACCATACGAGCTCTCAGCTCGGACAAAATTCAAAGGGGGAAGGCTCTCAAACTTCCCACCCTGAAAATTTTCTAAGGCAAGGAAATAGCCGAACCCACGACCCTACGGGCTCTCCGCTCGGACAAAATCCAATGGGGAAAGGGCCTCAAACTTCCCACACTGAAACTTTTCTAAGGCATGGAAATAGCCGTGCTCACGACCCTACGGGCTCTCAGCTCGGACAAAATCAAAAGGGGGAAGGCTCTCAAACTTCCCACCCTAAAAATTTTCTAAGACATAGAAATGGCCGAGCTCACGACCCTACTGGCTCTCAGCTCGGACAAAATCCAAAGGCGGAAGGCTCTCAAACTTCCCACCCTGAAAATTTTCTAAGGCATGGAAATAGCCGAGCTCACGACCCTACGGGCTCTCAGCTCGGACAAAATCCAAAGGGGGAAGGCTCTCAAAATTCCCACACTGAAAATTTTCTAAGGCATGAAAATGGCCGAGCTCACAACCCTATGGGCTCTCAGCTCGGACAAAATCAAAAGGGGGAAGGCTCTCAAACTTCCCACCCTCAAAATCTTCTAAGGCATTGAATTGGCCGAGCTCACGACCATATAGGATCTCAGCTCGGACAACATCCAAAGGGAGAAGGCTCTCAAACATCCCACCCTGAAAATTTTCTAAGGCATGGAAATGACCGAGCTCACGACCCTACGGGCTCTCAGCTCGGACAAAATCGAAAGGGCGAAGGCTCTCAAACTTCTCACCCTCAAAATCTTCTAAGACATTGAAATGGCCGAGCTCACGACCCTACGGGCTCTCAGCTCGGGCAAAATCCAAAGGGAGAAGGCTCTCAAACTTCCCACCCTCAACATTTTCAAAGCCATGGAAATGGCCGAGCTCACGACCCTACAGGCTCTCAGCTCGGACAAAATCCAAAGGGGGAAGGCTCTCAAACTTCCCACCCTGAAAATTTTCTAAGGCGAGGAAAGGGCCGAGCTCACGACCCTACGGGCTCCCAGCTCGGACAAAATCCAAAGGGGGAAGGCTCTCAAACTTCGCACCCTGAAAATTTTCTAAGGCGAGGAAAGGGCCGAGCTCACGACCCTACGGGCTCTCAGCTCGGACAAAATCCAAAGGAGAAAGGCTCTCAAATTTCCCACCCTGAAAATTTTCTACGGCATAGAAATAACCGAGCTCACGACCATACGGGCTCTCAGCTCGGACAAAATTCAAAGGGGGAAGGCTCTCAAACTTCCCACCCTCAAAAATTTTCTAAGGCAATCCAAATGGCCGAGCTCACGACCCCACAGGCTCTCAGCTCGGACAAAGTCAAAAGGGGGAAGGCTCTCAAACTTCCCACCCTGAAAATTTTCAAAGGCAAGGAAATAGCCGAACCCACGACCCTACGGGCTCTCCGCTCGGACAAAATCCAATGGGGAAAGGGCCTCAAACTTCCCACACTGAAACTTTTCTAAGGCATGGAAATAGCCGTGCTCACGACCCTACGGGCTCTCAGCTCGGACATTTTTTAAAGGGGGAAGGCTCTCAAACTTCCCACCCTAAAATTTTTCTAAAACATAGAAATGGCCGAGCTCACGACCTTACTGGCTCTCAGCTCGGACAAAATCCAAAGGCGGAAGGCTCTCAAACTTCCCACCCTGAAAATTTTCTAAGGCATGGAAATAGCCGAGCTCACGACCCAACGGGCTCTCAGCTCGGACAAAATCAAATGGGGGAAGGCTCTCAAAATTCCCACACTGAAAATTTTCTAAGGCATGGAAATGACCGAGCTCACGACCATACGGGCTCTCAGCTCGGACAAAATTCAAAGGGGGAAGGCTCTCAAACTTCCCACCCTGAAAATTTTCTAAGGCAAGGAAATAGCCGAACCCACGACCCTACGGGCTCTCCGCTCGGACAAAATCCAATGGGGAAAGGGCCTCAAACTTCCCACACTGAAACTTTTCTAAGGCATGGAAATAGCCGTGCTCACGACCCTACGGGCTCTCAGCTCGGACAAAATCAAAAGGGGGAAGGCTCTCAAACTTCCCACCCTAAAAATTTTCTAAGACATAGAAATAGCCGAGCTCACGACCCTACTGGCTCTCAGCTCGGACAAAATCCAAAGGCGGAAGGCTCTCAAACTTCCCACCCTGAAAATTTTCTAAGGCATGGAAATAGCCGAGCTCACGACCCTACGGGCTCTCAGCTCGGACAAAATCCAAAGGGGGAAGGCTCTCAAAATTCCCACACTGAAAATTTTCTGAGGCATGAAAATGGCCGAGCTCACAACCCTATGGGCTCTCAGCTCGGACAAAATCAAAAGGGGGAAGGCTCTCAAACTTCCCACCCTCAAAATCTTCTAAGGCATTGAATTGGCCGAGCTCACGACCCTACAGGATCTCAGCTCGGACAACATCCAAAGGGAGAAGGCTCTCAAACTTTCCACCCTCAAAATTTTCAAAGCCATGGAAATGGCCGAGCTCACGACCCTACGGGCTCTCAGCTCGAACAAAATCGAAAGGGGGAAGGCTCTCAAACTTCCCACCCTCAAAATCTTCTAAGACATTGAAATGGCCGAGCTCACGACCCTACGGGCTCTTAGCTCACGACAAAATCCAAAGGGAGAAGGCTCTCAAACTTCCCACCCTGAAAATTTTCTAAGGCATGGAAGTGGCCGAGCTCAGGACCCGACGGGCTCTCAGCTAGGACAAAATCCAAAGGAGGAAGGCTCTCAAACTTCCCACCCTCAAATATTTTCTAAGGCATGCCAAATGGCCGAGCTCACGACCCTACTGGCTCTCAGCTCGGACAAAGTTAAAAGGGGGAAGGCTTTCAAACTTTCACCATGAAAATTTTCTAAGGCAAGGAAATAGCCGAACTCACGACCCTACGGGCTCTCCGCTCGGACAAAATCCAATGGGGAAAGGGCCTCAAACTTCCCACACTGAAACTTTTCTAAGGCATGGAAATAGCCGTGCTCACGACCCTACGGGCTCTCAGCTCGGACAAAATCAAAAGGGGGAAGGCTCTCAAACTTCCCACCCTAAAAATTTTCTAAACATAGAAATGGCCGAGCTCACGACCCTACTGGCTCTCAGCTCGGACAAAATCCAAAGGCGGAAGGCTCTCAAACTTCCCACCCTGAAAATTTTCTAAGGCATGGAAATAGCCGAGCTCACGACCCTACGGGCTCTCAGCTCGGACAAAATCCAAAGGGGGAAGGCTCTCAAACTTCCCACCCTAAAAATTTTGTAAGACATAGAAATGGCCGAGCTCACGACCCTACTGGCTCTCAGCTCGGACAAAATCCAAAGGCGGAAGGCTCTCAAACTTCCCACACTGAAACTTTTCTAAGGCGTGGAAATAGCCGTGCTCACGACCCTACGGGCTCTCAGCTCGGACAAAATCAAAAGGGGGAAGGCTCTCAAACTTCCCACCCTAAAAATTTTGTAAGACATAGAAATGGCCGAGCTCACGACCCTACTGGCTCTCAGCTCGGACAAAATCCAAAGGCGGAAGGCTCTCAAACTTCCCACCCTGAAAATTTTCTAAGGCATGGAAATAGCCGAGCTCACGACCCTACGGGCTCTCAGCTCGGACAAAATCAAATGGGGGAAGGCTCTCAAAATTCCCACACTGAAAATTTTCTAAGGCATGGAAATGACCGAGCTCAAGACCCTACGGGCTCTCAGCTCGGACAAAATCGAAAGGGCGAAGGCTCTCAAACTTCCCACCCTCAAAATCTTCTAAGACATTGAAATGGCCGAGCTCACAACCCTACGGGCTCTCAGCTCGGACAAAATCCAAAGAGAGAAGGCTCTCAAACTTCCCACCCTCAAAATTTTCAAAGCCATGGAAATGGCCGAGCTCACGACCCTACAGGCTCTCAGCTCGGACAAAATCCAAAGGGGGAAGGCTCTCAAACTTCCCACCCTGAAAATTTTCTAAGGCAAGGAAATGGCCGAGCTCACGACCCTACGGGCTCTCAGCTCGGACAAAATCCAAAGGGGGAAGGCTCTCAAACTTCCCACCCTCAAATATTTTCTAAGACATGCCAAATGGCCAAGCTCACACCCTATGGGCTCTCAGCTCGGACAAAATCCAAAGGAGAAAGGCTCTCAAATTTCCCACCCTGAAAATTTTCTAAGGCATGGAAATAACCGAGCTCACGACCATACGGGCTCTCAGCTCGGACAAAATTCAAAGGGGGAAGGCTCTCAAACTTCCCACCCTGAAAATTTTCTAAGGCAAGGAAATAGCCGAACCCACGACCCTACGGGCTCTCCGCTCGGACAAAATCCAATGGGGAAAGGGCCTCAAACTTCCCACACTGAAACTTTTCTAAGGCATGGAAATAGCCGTGCTCACGACCCTACGGGCTCTCAGCTCGGACAAAATCAAAAGGGGGAAGGCTCTCAAACTTCCCACCCTAAAAATTTTCTAAGACATAGAAATGGCCGAGCTCACGACCCTACTGGCTCTCAGCTCGGACAAAATCCAAAGGCGGAAGGCTCTCAAACTTCCCACCCTGAAAATTTTCTAAGGCATGGAAATAGCCGAGCTCACGACCCTACGGGCTCTCAGCTCGGACAAAATCCAAAGGGGGAAGGCTCTCAAAATTCCCACACTGAAAATTTTCTAAGGCATGAAAATGGCCGAGCTCACAACCCTATGGGCTCTCAGCTCGGACAAAATCAAAAGGGGGAAGGCTCTCAAACTTCCCACCCTCAAAATCTTCTAAGGCATTGAATTGGCCGAGCTCACGACCATATAGGATCTCCGCTCGGACAACATCCAAAGGGAGAAGGCTCTCAAACATCCCACCCTGAAAATTTTCTAAGGCATGGAAATGACCGAGCTCACGACCCTACGGCCTCTCAGCTCGGACAAAATCGAAAGGGCGAAGGCTCTCAAACTTCCCACCCTCAAAATCTTCTAAGACATTGAAATGGCCGAGCTCACGACCCTACGGGCTCTCAGCTCGGGCAAAATCCAAAGGGAGAAGGCTCTCAAACTTCCCACCCTCAAAATTTTCAAAGCCATGGAAATGGCCGAGCTCACGACCCTACAGGCTCTCAGCTCGGACAAAATCCAAAGGGGGAAGGCTCTCAAACTTCCCACTCTGAAAATTTTCTAAGGCGAGGAAAGGGCCGAGCTCACGACCCTACGGGCTCTCAGCTCGGACAAAATCCAAAGGGGGAAGGCTCTCAAACTTCCCACCCTGAAAATTTTCTAAGGCGAGGAAAGGGCCGAGCTCACGACCCTACGGGCTCTCAGCTCGGACAAAATCCAAAGGAGAAAGGCTCTCAAATTTCCCACCCTGAAAATTTTCTAAGGCATAGAAATAACCGAGCTCACGACCATATGGGCTCTCAGCTCGGACAAAATTCAAAGGGGGAAGGCTCTCAAACTTCCCACCCTCAAAAATTTTCTAAGGCAATCCAAATGGCCGAGCTCACGACCCCACAGGCTCTCAGCTCGGACAAAGTCAAAAGGAGGAAGGCTCTCAAACTTCCCACCCTGAAAATTTTCAAAGGCAAGGAAATAGCCGAACCCACGACCCTACGGGCTCTCCGCTCGGACAAAATCCAATGGGGAAAGGGCCTCAAACTTCCCACACTGAAACTTTTCTAAGGCATGGAAATAGCCGTGGTCACGACCCTACGGGCTCTCAGCTCGGACAAAATCAAAAGGGGGAAGGCTCTCAAACTTCCCACCCTAAAAATTTTCTAAAACATAGAAATGGCCGAGCTCACGACCTTACTGGCTCTCAGCTCGGACAAAATCCAAAGGCGGAAGGCTCTCAAACTTCCCACCCTGAAAATTTTCTAAGGCATGGAAATAGCTGAGCTCACGACCCTACGGGCTCTCAGCTCGGACAAAATCCAAAGGGGGAAGGCACTCAAACTTCCCACCCTAAAAATTTTGTAAGACATAGAAATGGCCGAGCTCACGACCCTACAGGCTCTCAGCTCGGACAAAACCCAAAGGCGGAAGGCTCTCAAACTTCCCACACTGAAACTTTTCTAAGGCGTGGAAATAGCCGTGCTCACGACCCTACGGGCTCTCAGCTCGGACAAAATCAAAAGGGGGAAGGCTCTCAAACTTCCCACCCTAAAAATTTTGTAAGACATAGAAATGGCCGAGCTCACGACCCTACTGGCTCTCAGCTCGGACAAAATCCAAAGGCGGAAGGCTCTCAAACTTTCCACCCTGAAAATTTTCTAAGGCATGGAAATAGCCGAGCTCACGACCCTACGGGCTCTCAGTTGGGACAAAATCAAATGGGGGAAGGCTCTCAAAATTCCCACACTGAAAATTTTCTAAGGCATGGAAATGACCGAGCTCACGACCATACGGGCTCTCAGCTCGGACAAAATTCAAAGGGGGAAGGCTCTCAAACTTCCCACCCTGAAAATTTTCTAAGGCAAGGAAATAGCCGAACCGACGACCCTACGGGCTCTCCGCTCGGACAAAATCCAATGGGGAAAGGGCCTCAAACTTCCCACACTGAAACTTTTCTAAGGCATGGAAATAGCCGTGCTCACGACCCTACGGGCTCTCAGCTCGGACAAAATCAAAAGGGGGAAGGCTCTCAAACTTCCCACCCTAAAAATTTTCTAAGACATAGAAATGGCCGAGCTCACGACCCTACTGGCTCTCAGCTCAGACAAAATCCAAAGGCGGAAGGCTCTCAAACTTCCCACCCTGAAAATTTTCTAAGGCATGGAATTAGCCGAGCTCACGACCCTACGGGCTCTCAACTCGGACAAAATCCAAAGGGGGAAGGCTCTCAAAATTCCCACACTGAAAATTTTCTAAGGCATGAAAATGGCCGAGCTCACAACCCTATGGGCTCTCAGCTCGGACAAAATCAAAAGGGGGAAGACTCTCAAACTTCCCACCCTCAAAATCTTCTAAGGCATTGAATTGGCCGAGCTCACGACCCTACAGGATCTCAGCTCGGACAACATCCAAAGGGAGAAGGCTCTCAAACTTTCCACCCTCAAAATTTTCAAAGCCATGGAAATGGCCGAGCTCACGACCCTACGGGCTCTCAGCTCGAACAAAATCGAAAGGGGGAAGGCTCTCAAACTTCCCACCCTAAAAATCTTCTAAGGCATTGAAATGGCCGAGCTCACGACCCTATGGGCTCTCAGCTCAGACAAAATCCAAACGGAGATGGCTCTCAAACTTTCCACCCTGAAAATTTTCTAAGGCATGGAAATGGCCGAGCTCACGACCCTACGGGCTCTCAGCTCGAACAAAATCGAAAGGGGGAAGGCTCTCAAACTTCCCACCCTCAAAATCTTCTAAGACATTGAAATGGCCGAGCTCACGACCCTACGGGCTCTCAGCTCGGACAAAATCCAAAGAGAGAAGGCTCTCAAATTTCCCACCCTGAAAATTTTCTAAGGCATGGAAGTGGCCGAGCTCAGGACCCGACGGGCTCTCAGCTAGGACAAAATCCAAAGGAGGAAGGCTCTCAAACTTCCCACCCTCAAATATTTTCTAAGGCATGCCAAATGGCCGAGCTCACGACCCTACTGGCTCTCAGCTCGGACAAAGTTAAAAGGGGGAAGGCTCTCAAACTTCCCACCCTAAAAATTTTCTAAGGCATGGAAATGACCGAGCTCACGACCCAACGGACTCTCAGCTCGGACAAAATCGGAAGGGGGAAGGCTCTCAAACTTCCCACCCTCAAAATCTTCTAAGACATTGAAATGGCCGAGCTCACGACCCTACGGACTCTCAGCTCGGACAAAATCCAAAGGGGGAAGGCTCTCAAACTTTCCACCCTCAAATATTTTCTAAGGCATGCCAAATGGCCAAGCTCACAACACTATGGGCTCTCAGCTCGGACAAAATCCAAAGGAGAAAAGCTCTCAAATTTCCCACCCTGAAAATTTTCTAAGGCATGGAAATAGCCGAGCTCACAACCGTACGGGCTCTCAGCTCGGACAAAATTCAAAGGGGGAAGGCTTTCAAACTTCCCACCCTCAAAAATTTTCTAAGGCAATCCAAATGGCCAAGCTCACGACCCCACAGGCTCTCAGCTCGGACAAAGTCAAAAGGGGGAAGGCTCTCAAACTTCCCACCCTGAAAATTTTCTAAGGCAAGGAAATAGCCGAACTCACGACCCTACGGGCTCTCCGCTCGGACAAAATCCAATGGGGAAAGGGCCTCAAATTTCCCACACTGAAACTTTTCTAAGGCATGGAAATAGCCGTGCTCACGACCCTATGGGCTCTCAGCTCGGACAAAATCAAAAGAGGGAAGGCTCTCAAACTTCCCATCCTAAAAATTTTCTAAGACATAGAAATGGACGAGCTCACGACCCTACTGGCTCTCAGCTCGGACAAAATCCAAAGGCGGAAGGCTCTCAAACTTCCCACCCTGAAAATTTTCTAAGGCATGGAAATGGCCGAGCTCACGACCCGACGGGCTCTCAGCTAGGACAAAATCCAAAGGGGGAAGGCTCTCAAAATTCCCATACTGAAAATTTTCTAAGGCATGAAAATGGCCGAGCTCACGACCCTATGGGCTCTCAGCTCGGACAAAATCAAAAGGGGGAAGGCTCTCAAACTTCCCACCCTCAAAATCTTCTAAGGCATTGAATTGGCCGAGCTCACGACCCTACAGGATCTCAGCTCGGACAACATCCAAAGGGAGAAGGCTCTCAAACTTTCCACCCTCAAAATTTTTAAAGCCATGGAAATGGCCGAGCTCACGACCCTACGGGCTCTCAGCTCGAACAAAATCGAAAGGGGGAAGGCTCTCAAACTTCCCACCCTCAAAATCTTCTAAGACATTGAAATGGCCGAGCTCACGACCCTACGGGCTCTCAGCTCGGACAAAATCCAAAGGGAGAAGGCTCTCAAACTTCCCACCCTCAAAATTTTCAAAGCCATGGAAATGGCCGAGCTCACGACCCTACATGCTCTCAGCTCGGACAAAATTCAAATGGGGAAGGCTCTCAAACTTCCCACCCTGAAAATTTTCTAAGGCATGGAAATGGCCGAGCTCACGACCCTACGGACTCTCAGCTCGGACAAAATCCAAAGGGGGAAGGCTCTCAAACTTCCCACCCTCAAATATTTTCTAAGGCATGCCAAATGGCCGAGCTCACGACCCTACTGGCTCTCAGCTCGGACAAAGTCAAAAGGGGGAAGGCTCTCAAACTTCCCACCCTGAAAATTTTCTAAGGAAAGAAAATAGCCTACCTCACGTTCCTACGGGCTCTCAGCTCGGACAAAATCCAAAGGGGAAAGGCCCTCAAATTTCCCACACTGAAACTTTTCTAAGGCATGGAAATAGCCGAGCTCACGACCATACGGGCTCTCAGCTCGAACAAAATCAAAAGGGCGAAGGCTCTCAAACTTTCCACCCTAAAAATTTTTTAAGGCATGGAAATGGCCGAGCTCACGACCCTACGGGCCCTCAGCTCGGACAAAATCGAAAGGGGGAAGGCTCTCAAACTTCCCACCCTCAAAATCTTCTAAGGCATTGAAATGGCCGAGCTCACGACCCTACGGGCTCTCAGCTCGGACCAAATCCAAACGGGGAAGGCTCTCAAACTTCCTACCCTGAAAATTTTCTAAAGCATGGAAATGGCCGAGCTCACAACCCGACGGGCTCTCAGCTAGGACAAAATCCAAAGGGGGAAGGCTCTCAAACTTCCCACCCTCAAATATTTTCTAAGGCATGCCAAATGGCCGAGCTCACGACCCCACTGGCTCTCAGCTCGGACAAAGTCAAAAGGGGGAAGGCTCTCAAACTTCCCACCCTGAAAATTTTAAGGCAAGGAAATAGCCGAACTCACGATCCTACGGGCTCTCAGCTCGGACAAAATCCAAAGGGGAAAGACCCTCAAACTTCCCACACTGAAACTTTTCTAAGGCATGGAAATAGCCGAGCTCACGACCCTACGGGCTCTCAGCTCGAACAAAATCAAAAGGGGGAAGGCTCTCAAACTTCCCACCCTAAAAATTTTCTAAGGCGTGGAAATGGCCAAGCTCACGACCCAACGGGCTCTCAGCTCGGACAAAATCGAAAGGGAGAAGGCTCTCAAACTTCCCACCCTCAAAATTTTCAAAGCCATGGAAATGGCCGAGCTCACGACCCTACAGGCTCTCAGCTCGGACAAAATTCAAATGGGGAAGACTCTCAAACTTCCCACCCTGAAAATTTTCTAAGGCATGGAAATGGACGAGCTCACGACCCTACGGACTCTCAGCTCGGACAAAATCCAAAGGGGGAAGGCTCTCAAACTTCCCACCCTCAAATATTTTCTAAGGCATGCCAAATGGCCGAGATCACGACCCTACTGGCTCTCAGCTCGGACAAAGTCAAAAGGGGGAAGGCTCTCAAACTTCCCACCCTCAAAATTTTCTAAGGCAAGAAAATAGCCGAACTCACGTTCCTACGGGCTCTCAGCTCGGACAAAATCCAAAGGGGAAAGGCCCTCAAACTTCCCACACTGAAACTTTTCTAAGGCATGGAAATAGCCGAGCTCACGACCCTACGGGCTCTCAGCTCGAACAAAATCAAAAGGGGGAAGGCTCTCAAACTTTCCACCCTAAAAATTTTCTAAGCCATGGAAATGGCCGAGCTCACGACCCTACGGGCTCTCAGCTCGGACAAAATCGAAAGGGGGAAGGCTCTCAACCTTCCCACCCTAAAAATCTTCTAAGGCATTGAAATGGCCGAGCTCACGACCCTACGGGCTCTCAGCTCGGACCAAATCCAAACGGGGAAGGCTCTCAAACTTCCTACCCTGAAAATTTTCTAAGGCATGGAAATGGCCGAGCTCACGACCCGACGGGCTCTCAGCTAGGACAAAATCCAAAGGGGGAAGGCTCTCAAACTTCCCACCCTCAAATATTTTCTAAGGCATGCCAAATGGCCGAGCTCACGACCCTACTGGCTCTCAGCTCGGACAAAGTCAAAAGGGGGAAAGCTCTCAAACTTCCCACCCTGAAAATTTTAAGGCAAGGAAATAGCCGAACTCACGATCCTACGGGCTCTCAGCTCGGACAAAATCCAAAGGGGAAAGACCCTCAAACTTCCCACACTGAAACTTTTCTAAGGCATGGAAATAGCCGAGCTCACGACCCTACGGGCTCTCAGCTCGAACAAAATCAAAAGGGGGAAGGCTCTCAAACTTCCCACCCAAAAAATTTTCTAAGGCGTGGAAATGGCCAAGCTCACGACCCTACGGGCTCTCAGCTCGGACAAAATCCAAAGGGGGAAGGCTCTCAAACTTTCCACCCTGAAAATTTTCTAAGGCATAGAAATGGACGAGCTCACGACCCTACGGACTCTCAGCTCGGACAAAATCCAAAGGGGGAAGGCTCTCAAACTTCCCACCCTCAAATATTTTCTAAGGCATGCCAAATGGCCGAGCTCACGACCCTACTGGCTCTCAGCTCAGACAAAGTCAAAAGGGGGAAGGCTCTCAAACTTCCCACCCTGAAAATTTTCTAAGGCAAGAAAATAGCCGAACTCACGATCCTACGGGCTCTCAACTCGGACAAAATCCAAGGGGGAAAGACCCTCAAACTTCCCATACTGAAACTTTTCTAAGGCATGGAAATAGCCGAGCTCACGACCCTACGGGCTCTGAGCTCGAACAAAATCAAAAGGGGGAAGGCTCTCAAACTTCCCACCCTAAAAATTTTCTAAGGCGTGGAAATGGCCAAGCTCACGACCCTACGGGCTCTCAGCTCGGACAAAATCCAAAGGGGGAAGGCTCTCAAACTTTCCACCCTGAAAATTTTCTGAGGCATTAAAATGGCCGAGCTCACGACCCTATGGGCTCTCAGCTCGGACAAAATCAAAAGGGGGAAGGCTCTCAAACTTCCCACCCTCAAAATCTTCTAAGGCATTGAAATGGCCGAGCTCACGACCCTACGGGCTCTCAGCTCGGACAAAATCCAAAGGGAGAAAGCTCTCAAACTTCCCACCCTCAAAATTTTCAAAGGCATGCAAAATAGCCGAGCTCACGACCCTACGGACTCTCAGCTCGGACAAAATTGAAAGGGGGAAGGCTCTCAAACTTCCCACCCTCAAAATCTTCTAAGGCATTGAAATGGCCGAGCTCACGACCCTACGGGCTCTCAGCTCGGACAAAATCCAAAAGGGGAAGGCTCTCAAACTTCCCACACTGAAAATTTTCTAAGGCATGGAAATGGCCGAGCTCACGACCCTACGGGCTCTCAGCTCGGACAAAATCCAAAGGGGGAAGGCTCTCAAACTTCCCACCCTCAAATATTTTCTAAGGCATGCCAAATGGCCGAGCTCACGACCCTACTGGCTCTCAGCTCGGACAAAGTCAAAAGAGGGAAGGCTCTCAAACTTCCCACCCTGAAAATTTTCTAAGGCAAGGAAATAGCCGAACTCACGATCATACGGGCTCTCAGCTCGGACAAATTCCAAAGGGGAAAGGCCCTCAAACTTCCCACACTGAAACTTTTCTAAGGCATGGAAATAGCCGAGCTCACGACCCTACGGGCTCTCAGCTCGAACAAAATCAAAAGGGGGAAGGCTCTCAAACTTCCCACCCTAAAAATTTTCTAAGGCATGGAAATGGCCGAGCTCACGACCCTACGGGCTCTCAGCTCGGACAAAATCCAAAGGGGGAAGGTTCTCAAACTTCCCACCCTGAAAATTTTCTAAGGCATGGAAATGGCCGAGCTCACGACCCTACGGGCTCTCAGCTCGGACAAAATCCAAAGGGAGAAGGCTCTCAAACTTTCCACCCTCAAAATTTTCAAAGGCATGGAAATGACCGAGCTCACGACCCTACGGGCTCTCAGCTCGGACAAAATCGAAAGGGGGAAGGCTCTCAAACTTCCCATCCTCAAAATCTTATAAGACAATGAAATGGCCGAGCTCACGACCCTACGGGCTCTCAGCACGGACAAAATCCAAAGGAAGAAGGCCCTCAAACTTCCCACCCTCAAAATTTTCAAAGCAATGGAAATGGCCGAGCTCACGACCCTACGGACTCTCAGCTCGAACAAAATCGAAAGGGGGAAGGCTCTCAAACTTCCAACCCTAAAAATCTTCTAAGGCATTGAAATGTCCGAGCTCACGACCCTACGGGCTCTCAACTCGGACAAAATCTAAAGGGGGAATGCTCTCTAACTTTCCACACTGAACATTTTCTAAGGCATGGAAATGGCCGAGCTCACGACCCTACGGGCTCTCAGCTCGGACAAAATCCAGAGGGGGAAGGCTCTCTAACTTCCCACCGTGAAAATTTTCTAAGGCATGGAAATGGCCGAACTCACGACTCTACGGGCTCTCAGCTCGGACAAAATCCAAAGGGGGAAGGCTCTCAAACTTTCCACCCTCAAATATTTTCTAAGGCATGCCAAATGGCCGAGCTCACGACCCTATGGGCTCTCAGCTCGGACAAAATCAAAAGGGGGTAGGCTCTCAAACTTTCCTCCCTCAAAATCTTCTAAGGCATGGAAATGGTCGAGCTCACGACCCTACGGGCTCTCAGCTCGGACAAAATCCAAAGGGGGAAGGCTCTCAAACTTCCCACCCTCAAATATTTTCTAAGGCATTCCAAATGGCCAAGCTCACAACCCTATGGGCTCTCAGCTCGGACAAAATCCAAAGGAGAAAGGCTCTCAAATTTCCTACCCTGAAAATTTTCTAAGGCATGGAAATAGCCGAGCTCACGACCACACGGGCTCTCAGCTCGGACAAAATTCAAAGGGGGAAGGCTCTCAAACTTCCCACCCTCAAAAATTTTCTAAGGCAATCCAAATGGCCGAGCTCACGACCCCACAGGCTCCCAGCTCGGGCAAAGTCAAAAGGGGGAAGGCTCTCAAACTTCCTACCCTGAAAATTTTTTTAAGTCAAGGAAATAGCCGAACTCACGACCCTACGGGATCTCCGCTCAGACAAAATCCAATGGGGAAAGGGCCTCAAACTTCCTACACTGAAACTTCTCTAAGGCATGGAAATAGCCGTGCTCACGACCCTACTGGCTCTCAGCTCGGACAAAATCCAAAGGCGGAAGGCTCTCAAACTTCCCACCCTGAAAATTTTCTAAGGCATGGAAATAGCCGAGCTCACGACCCTACGGGCTCTCAGCTCGGACAAAATCCAAAGGGGGAAGGCTCTCAAAATTCCCACACTGAAAATTTTCTAAGGCATGAAAATGGCCGAGCTCACGACCCTATGGGCTCTCAGCTCGGACAAAATCAAAAGGGGGAAGGCTCTCAAACTTCCCACCCTCAAAATCTTCTAAGGCATTGAATTGGCCGAGCTCACGACCCTACGGGATCTCAGCTCGGACAAAATCCAAAGGGAGAAGGCTCTCAAACTTCCCACCCTCAAAATTTTCAAAGGCATGCAAAATAGCCGAGCTCACGACCCTACAGGCTCTCAGCTCGAACAAAATCAAAAGGGGGAAGGCTCTCAAACTTCCCACCCTAAAACTTTTCTAAGGCATGGAAATGGCCGAGCTCACGACCCTATGGGCTCTCAGCTCGGACAAAATCAAAAGGGGGTAGGCTCTCAAACTTCCCTCCCTCAAAATCTTCTAAGGCATGGAAATGGTCGAGCTCACGACCCTACGGGCTCTCAGCTCGGACAAAATCCAAAGGGGGAAGGTTCTCAAACTTCCCACCCTGAAAATTTTCTAAGGCATGGAAATGGCCGAGCTCACGACCCTACGGGCTCTCAGCTCGGACAAAATCCAAAGGGAGAAGGCTCTCAAACTTTCCACCCTCAAATTTTTCAAAGGCATGGAAATGACCGAGCTCACGACCCTACGGGCTCTCAGCTCGGACAAAATCGAAAGGGGGAAGGCTCTCAAACTTCCCACCCTCAAAATCTTCTAAGACAATGAAATGGCCTAGCTCACGACCCTACGGGCTCTCAGCATGGACAAAATCCAAAGGGAGAAGGCCCTCAAACTTCCCACCCTCAAAATTTTCGAAGCCATGGAAATGGCCGAGCTCACGACCCTACGGGCTCTCAGCTCGAACAAAATCGAAAGGGGGAAGGCTCTCAAACTTCCCACCCTAAAAATCTTCTAAGGCATTGAAATGGCCGAGCTCACGACCCTACGGGCTCTCAGCTCGGACAAAATCCAAAGGGGGAATGCTCTCTAACTTCCCACAATGAACATTTTCTAAGGCATGGAAATGGCCGAGCTCACGACCCTATGGGCTCTCAGCTCGGACAAAATCCAAAGGGGGAAGGCTCTCTAACTTCCCACCCTGAAAATTTTCTAAGGCATGTAAATGGCCGAACTCACGACTCTACGGGCTCTCAGCTCGGACAAAATCTAAAGGGGGAAGGCTCTCAAACTTTCCACCCTCAAATATTTTCTAAGGCATGCCAAATGGTCGAGCTCACGACCCTACGGGCTCTCAGCTCGGACAAAATCCAAAGGGGGAAGGCTCTCAAACTTCCCACCCTGAAAATTTTCTAAGGCGTGGAAATGGCCGAGCTCACGACCCTACGGGCTCTCAGCTCGGACAAAATCCAAAGGAGGAAGGCTCTCAAACTTCCCACCCTCAAATATTTTCTAAGGCATGCCAAATGGCCAAGCTCACGACCCAACGGGCTCTCAGCTCGGACAAAATCCAAAGGGGAAAGGCTCTCAAATTTCCCACCCTGAAAATTTTCTAAGGCATGGAAATGGCCGAGCTCACGACCCTACAGGCTCTCAGCTCGGACAAAATTCAAAGGGGGAAGGCTCTCAAACTTCCCACCCTGAAAATTTTCGAAGGCAAGGAAATGGCCGAGCTCACTACCCTACGGGCTCTCAGCTCGGACAAAATCCAAAGGGGGAAGGCTCTCAAACTTCCCACCCTGAAAATTTTCTAAGGCATGGAAATGGCCGAGCTCACGACCCTACGGGCTCTCAGCTCGGACAAAATCCAAAGGGAGAAGGCTCTCAAACTTTCCACCCTCAAATTTTTCAAAGGCATGGAAATGACCGAGCTCACGACCCTACGGGCTCTCAGCTCGGACAAAATCGAAAGGGGGAAGGCTCTCAAACTTCCCACCCTCAAAATCTTCTAAGACAATGAAATGGCCTAGCTCACGACCCTACGGGCTCTCAGCATGGACAAAATCCAAAGGGAGAAGGCCCTCAAACTTCCCACCCTCAAAATTTTCGAAGCCATGGAAATGGCCGAGCTCACGACCCTACGGGCTCTCAGCTCGAACAAAATCGAAAGGGGGAAGGCTCTCAAACTTCCCACCCTAAAAATCTTCTAAGGCATTGAAATGGCCGAGCTCACGACCCTACGGGCTCTCAGCTCGGACAAAATCCAAAGGGGGAATGCTCTCTAACTTCCCACAATGAACATTTTCTAAGGCATGGAAATGGCCGAGCTCACGACCCTATGGGCTCTCAGCTCGGACAAAATCCAAAGGGGGAAGGCTCTCTAACTTCCCACCCTGAAAATTTTCTAAGGCATGTAAATGGCCGAACTCACGACTCTACGGGCTCTCAGCTCGGACAAAATCTAAAGGGGGAAGGCTCTCAAACTTTCCACCCTCAAATATTTTCTAAGGCATGCCAAATGGTCGAGCTCACGACCCTACGGGCTCTCAGCTCGGACAAAATCCAAAGGGGGAAGGCTCTCAAACTTCCCACCCTGAAAATTTTCTAAGGCGTGGAAATGGCCGAGCTCACGACCCTACGGGCTCTCAGCTCGGACAAAATCCAAAGGAGGAAGGCTCTCAAACTTCCCACCCTCAAATATTTTCTAAGGCATGCCAAATGGCCAAGCTCACGACCCAACGGGCTCTCAGCTCGGACAAAATCCAAAGGGGAAAGGCTCTCAAATTTCCCACCCTGAAAATTTTCTAAGGCATGGAAATGGCCGAGCTCACGACCCTACAGGCTCTCAGCTCGGACAAAATTCAAAGGGGGAAGGCTCTCAAACTTCCCACCCTGAAAATTTTCGAAGGCAAGGAAATGGCCGAGCTCACTACCCTACGGGCTCTCAGCTCGGACAAAATCCAAAGGGGGAAGGCTCTCAAACTTCCCACCCTCAAATATTTTCTAAGGCATTCCAAATGACCAAGCTCACAACCCTATGGGCTCTCAGCTCGGACAAAATCCAAAGGAGAAAGGCTCTCAAATTTCCCACCCTGAAAATTTTCTAAGGCAAGGAAATAGCCGAGCTCACGACCATACGGGCTCTCAGCTCGGACAAAATTCAAAGGGGGAAGGCTCTCAAACTTCCCACCCTCAAAAATTTTCTAAGGCAATCCAAATGGCCGAGCTCACGACCCCACAGGCTCCCAGCTCAGACAAAGTCAAAAGGGGGAAGGGTCTCAAACTTCCTACCCTGAAATTTTTTTAAGTCAAGGAAATAGCCGAACTCACGACCCTACGGGCTCTCCGCACGGACAAAATCCAATGGGGAAAGGGCCTCAAACTTCCCACACTGAAACTTTTCTAAGGCATGGAAATAGCCGTGCTCACGACCCTACTGGCTCTCAGCTCGGACAAAATCCAAAGGCGGAAGGCTCTCAAACTTCCCACCCTGAAAATTTTCTAAGGCATGGAAATAGCCGAGCTCACGACCCTACGGGCTCTCAGCTCGGACAAAATCCAAAGGGGGAAGGCTCTCAAAATTCCCACACTGAAAATTTTCTAAGGCATGAAAATGGCCGAGCTCACGACCCTATGGGCTCTCAGCTCGGACAAAATCAAAAGGGGGAAGGCTCTCAAACTTCCCACCCTCAAAATCTTCTAAGGCATTGAATTGGCCGAGCTCACGACCCTACGGGATCTCAGCTCGGACAAAATCCAAAGGGAGAAGGCTCTCAAACTTCCCACCCTCAAAAATTTTCTAAGGCAATCCAAATGGCCGAGCTCACGACCCCACAGGCTCCTAGCTCAGACAAAGTCAAAAGGGGGAAGGGTCTCAAACTTCCTACCCTGAAATTTTTTTAAGTCAAGGAAATAGCCGAACTCACGACCCTACGGGCTCTCCGCTCGGACAAAATCCAATGGGGAAAGGGCCTCAAACTTCCCACACTGAAACTTTTCTAAGGCATGGAAATAGCCGTGCTCACGACCCTACTGGCTCTCAGCTCGGACAAAATCCAAAGGCGGAAGGCTTTCAAACTTCCCACCCTGAAAATTTTCTAAGGCATGGAAATAGCCGAGCTCACGACCCTACGGGCTCTCAGCTCGGACAAAATCCAAAGGGGGAAGGCTCTCAAAATTCCCACACTGAAAATTTTCTAAGGCATGAAAATGGCCGAGCTCACGACCCTATGGGCTCTCAGCTCGGACAAAATCAAAAGGGGGAAGGCTCTCAAACTTCCCACCCTCAAAATCTTCTAAGGCATTGAATTGGCCGAGCTCACGACCCTACGGGATCTCAGCTCGGACAAAATCCAAAGGGAGAAGGCTCTCAAACTTCCCACCCTCAAAATTTTCAAAGGCGTGCAAAATAGCCGAGCTCACGACCCTATGGGCTCTCAGCTGGAACAATATCAAAAGGGGGAAGGCTCTCAAACTTCCCACCCTAAAAATTTTTAAAGGCATGAAAATCGCCGAGCTCACGACCCTACGGGCTCTCAGCTCGGACAAAATCCAAAGGGGGAAGGCTCTCAAACTTTCCACACTGAAAATTTTCTGAGGCATTAAAATGGCCGAGCTCACGACCCTATGGGCTCTCAGCTCGGACAAAATCAAAAGGGGGAAGGATCTCAAACTTCCCACCCTCAAAATCTTCTAAGGCATTGAAATGGCCGAGCTCACGACCCTACGGGCTCTCAGCTCGGACAAAATCCAAAGGGAGAAAGCTCTCAAACTTCCCACTCTCAAAATTTTCAAAGGCATGCAAAATAGCCGAGCTCACGACCCTACGGGCTCTCAGCTCGGACAAAATCGAAAGGGGGAAGGCTCTCAAACTTTCCACCCTCAAAATCTTCTAAGGCATTGAAATGGCCGAGCTCACCACCCTACGGGCTCTCAGCTCGGACAAAATCCAAGGGGGAAGGCTCTCAAACTTCCCACACTGAAAATTTTCTAAGGCATGGAAATGGCCGAGCTCACGACCCTACGGGCTCTCAGCTCGGACAAAATCCAAAGGGGGAAGGCTCTCAAACTTCCCACCCTCAAATATTTTCTAAGGCATGCCAAATGGTCGAGCTCACGACCCTACTGGCTCTCAGCTCGGACAAAGTCAAAAGGGGGAAGGCTCTCAAACTTCCCACCCTGAAAATTTTCTAAGGCAAGGAAATAGCCGAACTCACGATCCTACGGGCTCTCAGCTCGGACAAAATCCAAAGGGGAAAGGCCCTCAAACTTCCCACACTGAAACTTTTCTAAGGCATGGAAATAGCCGAGCTCACGACCCTACGGGCTCTCAGCTCGAACAAAATCAAAAGGGGGAAGGCTCTTAAACTTCCCACCCTAAAAATTTTCTAAGGCATGGAAATGGCCGAGCTCACGACCCTACGGGCTCTTAGCTCGGACAAAATCCAAAGGGGGAAGGTTCTCAAACTTCCTACCCTGAAAATTTTCTAAGGCATGGAAATGGCCGAGCTCACGACCCTACGAGCTCTCAGCTCGGACAAAATCCAAAGGGGGAAGGCTCTCTAACTTCCTACACTGAAAATTTTCTAAGGCATGAAAATGGCCGAGCTCACGACCCTATGGGCTCTCAGCTCGGACAAAATCAAAAGGCGGAAGGCTCTCAAACTTCCCACCCTCAAAATCTTCTAAGGCATTGAAATGGCCGAGCTCACGACCCTACGGGCTCTCAGCTCGGACAAAATCCAAAGCGAGAAGGCTCTCAAACTTTCCACCCTCAAAATTTTCAAAGGCATGGAAATGACCGAGCTCACGACCCTACGGGCTCTCAGCTCGGACAAAATCGAAAGGGGAAAGGCTCTCAAACTTCCCACCCTCAAAATCTTCTAAGACATTGAAATGGTCGAGCTCACGACCCTACGGGCTCTCAGCACGGACAAAATCCAAAGGGAGAAGGCTCTCAAAATTCCCACCCTCAAAATTTTCAAAGCCATGGAAATGGCCGAGTTCACGACCCTACGGGCTCTCAGCTCGAACAAAATCGAAAGGGGGAAGGCTCTCAAACTTCCCGTCCTAAAAATCTTCTAAGGCATTGAAATGGCCGAGCTCACGACCCTACGAGCTCTCAGCTCGGACAAAATCCACAGGGGGAATGCTCTCTAACTTCCCACAATGAACATTTTCTAAGGCATGGAAATGGCCGAGCTCACGACCCTACGGGCTCTCAGCTCGGACAAAATTCAAAGGGGGAAGGCTCTCTAACTTCCCACCCTGAAAATTTTCTAAGGCATGGAAATGGCCGAACTCACGACTCTACGGGCTCTCAGCTCGGACAAAATCCAAAGGGGGAAGGCTCTCAAACTTTCCACCCTCAAATATTTTCTAAGGCATGCCAAATGGTCGAGCTCACGACCCTACGGGCTCTCAGCTCGGACAAAATCCAAAGGGGGAAGGCTCTCAAACTTCCCACCCTGAAAATTTTCTAAGGCATGGAAATGGCCGAGCTCACGACCCTACGGGCTCTCAGCTCGGACAAAATCCAAAGGGGGAAGGCTCTCAAACTTCCCACCCTCAAATATTTTCTAAGGCATTCCAAATGGCCAAGCTCACAACCCTATGGGCTCTCAGCTCGGACAAAATCCAAAGGAGAAAGGCTCTCAAATTTCCCACCCTGAAAAATATCTAAGGCATGGAAATAGCCGAGCTCACGACCATACGGGCTCGCAGCTCGGACAAAATTCAAAGGGGGAAGGCTCTCTAACTTCCCACCCTCAAAAATTTTCTAAGGCAATCCAAATGGCCGAGCTCACGACCCCACAGGCTCCCAGCTCGGACAAAGTCAAAAGGGGGAAGGCTCTCAAACTTCCTACCCTGAAAATTTTTTAAGTCAAGGAAATAGCCGAACTCACGACCCTACGGGCTCTCCGGTCGGACAAAATCCAATGGGGAAAGGGCCTCAAACTTCCCACACTGAAACTTTTCTGAGGCATGGAAATGGCCGAGCTCACGACCCTACAGGCTCTCAGCTCGGACAAAATTCAAAGGGGGAAGGCTCTCAAACTTCCCACCCTGAAAATTTTCTAAGGCAAGGAAATGGCCGAGCTCACGACCCTACGGGCTCTCAGCTCGGACAAAATCCAAAGGGGGAAGGCTCTCAAACTTCCCACCCTCAAATATTTTCTAAGGCATTCCAAATTGCCAAGCTCACAACCCTATGGGCTCTCAGCTCGGACAAAATCCAAAGGAGAAAGGCTCTCAAATTTTCCACCCTGAAAAATATCTAAGGCATGGAAATAGCCGAGCTCACGACCATACGGGCTCGCAGCTCGGACAAAATTCAAAGGGGGAAGGCTCTCAAACTTCCCACCCTCAAAAATTTTCTAAGGCAATCCAAATGGCCGAGCTCACGACCCCACAGGCTCCCAGCTCGGACAAAGTCAAAAGGGGGAAGGCTCTCAAACTTCCTACCCTGAAAATTTTTTAAGTCAAGGAAATAGCCGAACTCACGACCCTACAGGCTCTCCGGTCGGACAAAATCCAATGGGGAAAGGGCCTCAAACTTCCCACACTGAAACTTTTCTGAGGCATGGAAATGGCCGAGCTCACGACCCTACAGGCTCTCAGCTCGGACAAAATTCAAAGGGGGAAGGCTCTCAAACTTCCCACCCTGAAAATTTTCTAAGGCAAGGAAATGGCCGAGCTCACGACCCTACGGGCTCTCAGCTCGGACAAAATCCAAAGGGGGAAGGCTCTCAAACTTCCCACCCTCAAATATTTTCTAAGGCATTCCAAATTGCCAAGCTCACAACCCTATGGGCTCTCAGCTCGGACAAAATCCAAAGGAGAAAGGCTCTCAAATTTTCCACCCTGAAAAATATCTAAGGCATGGAAATAGCCGAGCTCACGACCATACGGGCTCGCAGCTCGGACAAAATTCAAAGGGGGAAGGCTCTCAAACTTCCCACCCTCAAAAATTTTCTAAGGCAATCCAAATGGCCGAGCTCACGACCCCACAGGCTCCCAGCTCGGACAAAGTCAAAAGGGGGAAGGCTCTCATACTTCCTACCCTGAAAATATTTTAAGTCAAGGAAATAGCCGAACTCACGACCCTACGGGCTCTCCGCTCGGACAAAATCCAATGGGGAAACGGCCTCAAACTTCCCACACTGAAACTTTTCTAAGGCATGGAAATAGCCGTGCTCACGACCCTACGGGCTCTCAGCTCGGACAAAATCCAAAGGGGGAAGGCTCTCAATATTCCCACACTGAAAATTTTCTAAGGCATGAAAATGGCCGAGCTCACGACCCTATGGGCTCTCAGCTCGGACAAAATCAAAAGGGGGAAGGCTCTCAAACTTCCCACCCTCAAAATCTTCTAAGGCATTGAATTGGCCGAGCTCACGACCCTACGGGATCTCAGCTCGGACAAAATCCAAAGGGAGAAGGCTCTCAAACTTCCCACCTTCAAAATTTTCAAAGCCATGGAAATGGCCGAGCTCACGACCCTACGGGTTCTCAGCTCGAACAAAATCGAAAGGGGGAAGGCTCTCAAACTTCCCACCCTAAAAATCTTCTAAGGCATTGAAATGGCCGAGCTCACGACACTACGGGCTCTCAGCTCGGACAAAATCCAAACGGAGAAGGCTCTCAAACTTCCCACCCTGAAAATTTTCTAAGGCATGGAAATGGCCGAGCTCACGACCCTATGGGCTCTCAGCTCGGACAAAATCAAAAGGGGGAAGGCTCTCAAACTTCCCACACTCAAAATCTTCTAAGGCATTGAAATGGCCGAGCTCACGACCCTACGGGCTCTCAGCTCGCACAAAATCCAAAGGGAGAAGGCTCTCAAACTTTCCACCCTCAAAATTTTCAAAGGCATGGAAATGACTGAGCTCACGACCCTACGGGCTCTCAGCTCGGACAAAATCGAAAGGGGGAAGGCTCTCAAACTTCCCACCCTCAAAATCTTCTAAGACATTGAAATGCCTGAGCTCATGACCCTACGGGCTCTCAGCTCGGACAAAATCCAAACGGAGAAGGCTCTCAAACTTCCCACCCTGAAAATTTTCTAAGGCATGGAAATGGCCGAGCTCACGACCCTATGGGCTCTCAGCTCGGACAAAATCAAAAG
This sequence comes from Eucommia ulmoides, assembly GCA_016647705.1. Classification (NCBI taxonomy): domain Eukaryota; kingdom Viridiplantae; phylum Streptophyta; class Magnoliopsida; order Garryales; family Eucommiaceae; genus Eucommia; species Eucommia ulmoides. The sequence goes on from CM028336.1 coordinate 34,948,515, forward strand.
GGAGAAGGCTCTCAAACTTCCCACCCTCAAAATCTTCTAAGGCATTGAAATGGCCGAGCTCACGACCCTACGGGCTCTCAGCTCGCACAAAATCCAAAGGGAGAAGGCTCTCAAACTTTCCACCCTCAAAATTTTCAAAGGCATGGAAATGACCGAGCTCACGACCCTACGGGCTCTCAGCTCGGACAAAATCGAAAGAGGGAAGGCTCTCAAACTTCCCACCCTCAAAATCTTCTAAGACAATGAAATGGCCGAGCTCACGACCCTACGGGCTCTCAGCACGGACAAAATCCAAAGGGAGAAGGCCCTCAAACTTCCCACCCTCAAAATTTTCAAAGCCATGGAAATGGCCGAGCTCACGACCCTACGGGCTCTCAGCTCGAACAAAATCGAAAGGGGGAAGGCTCTCAAACTTTCCACCCTAAAAATCTTCTAAGGCATTGAAATGGCCGAGCTCACGACCCTACGGGCTCTCAGCTCGGACAAAATCTAAAGGGGGAATGCTCTCTAACTTTCCACACTGAACATTTTCTAAGGCATGGAAATGGCCGAGCTCACGACCCTACGGGCTCTCAGCTCGGACAAAATCCAAAGGGAGAAGGCTCTCAAACTTCCCACCCTCAAAATTTTCAAAGCCATAGAAATGGCCGAGCTCACGACCCTACGGGCTCTCAGCTCGAACAAAATCGAAAGGGGGAAGGCTCTCAAACTTCCCACCCTAAAAATCTTCTAAGGCATTGAAATGGCCGAGCTCACGACCCTACGGGCTCTCAGCTCGGACAAAATCCAAAGGGGGAATGCTCTCTAACTTCCCACACTGAACATTTTCGAAGGCATGGAAATGGCCGAGCTCACGACTCTACGGGCTCTCCGCTCGGATAAAATCCAATGGGGAAAGGGCCTCAAACTTCCCACACTGAAACTTTTCTAAGGCATGAAAATAGCCGTGCTCACGACCCTACTGGCTCTCAGCTCGGACAAAATCCAAAGGCGGAAGGCTCTCAAACTTCCCACCCTGAAAATTTTCTAAGGCATGGAAATAGCCGAGCTCACGACCCTACGGGCTCTCAGCTCGGACAAAATCCAATGGGGGAAGGCTCTCAAAATTCCCACTCTGAAAATTTTCTAAGGCATGAAAATGGCCGAGCTCACGACCCTATGGGCTCTCAGCTCGGACAAAATCAAAAGGGGGAAGGCTCTCAAACTTCCCACCCTCAAAATCTTCTAAGACATTGAAATGCCTGAGCTCATGACCCTATGGGCTCTCAGCTCGGACAAAATCCAAACGGAGAAGGCTCTCAAACTTCCTACCCTGAAAATTTTCTAAGGCATGGAAATGGCCGAGCTCACGACCCTATGGGCTCTCAGCTCGGACAAAATCAAAAGGGGGAAGGCTCTCAAACTTCCCACCCTCAAAATCTTCTAAGGCATTGAAATGGCCGAGCTCACGACCCTACGGGCTCTCAGCTCGCACAAAATCCCAAGGGAGAAGGCTCTCAAACTTTCCACCCTCAAAATTTTCAAAGGCATGGAAATGACCGAGCTCACGACCCTACGGGCTCTCAGCTCGGACAAAATCGAAAGAGGGAAGGCTCTCAAACTTCCCACCCTCAAAATCTTCTCAGACAATGAAATGGCCGAGCTCACGACCCTACGGGCTCTCAGCACGGACAAAATCCAAAGGGAGAAGGCCCTCAAACTTCCCACCCTCAAAATTTTCAAAGCCATGGAAATGGCCGAGCTCACGACCCTACGGGCTCTCAGCTCGAACAAAATCGAAAGGGGGAAGGCTCTCAAACTTTCCACCCTAAAAATCTTCTAAGGCATTGAAATGGCCGAGCTCACGACCCTACGGGCTCTCAGCTCGGACAAAATCCAAACGGAGAAGGCTCTCAAACTTCCCACCCTGAAAATTTTCTAAGGCATGGAAATGGCCGAGCTCACGACCCTATGGGCTCTCAGCTCGGACAAAATCAAAAGGGGGTAGGCTCTCAAACTTCCCACCCTCAAAATCTTCTAAGGCATTGAAATGGCCGAGCTCACGACCCTACGGGCTCTCAGCTCGGACAAATCCAAAGGGAGAAGACTCTCAAACTTCCCACCCTCAAAATTTTCAAAGCCATGGAAATGGCCGAGCTCACGACCCTACGGGCTCTCAGCTCGGACAAAATCCAAAGGGGGAAGGCTCTCAAACTTTCCACCCTGAAAATTTTCTAAGGCATGGAAATGGCCGAGCTCACGACCCTACGGGCTCTCAGCTCGGACAAAATTCAAAGGGGGAAGGCTCTCAAACTTCCCACACTGAAAATTTTCAGAGGCATTAAAATGGCCGAGCTCACGACCCTACGGCCTCTCAGCTCGGACAAAATCCAAAGGGGAAACGCTCTCAAATTTTCCACCCTGAAAATTTTCTAAGGCATGGAAATGGCCGAGCTCACGACCCTACAGGCTCTCAGCTCGGACAAAATTCAAAGGCGGAAGGCTCTCAAACTTCCCACCCTGAAAATTTTCTAAGGCAAGGAAATGGCCGAGCTCACGACCCTACGGGCTCTCAGCTCGGACAAAATCCAAAGGGGGAAGGCTCTCAAACTTCCCACCCTTAAATAATTTCTAAGGCATTCCAAATGGCCAAGCACACAACCCTATGGGCTCTCAGCTCGGACAAAATCCAAAGGAGAAAGGCTCTCAAATTTCCCACCCTGAAAGTTTTCTAAGGCATGGAAATAGCCGAGCTCACGACCATACGGGCTCTCAGCTCGGACAAAATTCAAAGGGGGAAGGCTCTCAAACTTCCCACCCTCTAAAATTTTCTAAGGCAATCCAAATGGCCGAGCTCACGACCCCATAGGCTCTCAGCTCGGACAAAGTCAAAAGGGGGAAGGCTCTCAAACTTCCCACCCTGAAAATTTTCTAAGGCAAGGAAATAGCCGAACTCACGACCCTACGGGCTCTCCGCTCGGACAAAATCCAATGGGGAAAGGGCCTCAAACTTCCCACACTGAAACTTTTCTAAGGCATGGAAATAGCCGAGCTCACGACCCTACGGGCTCTCAGCTCGGACAAAATCGAAAGGGGGAAGGCTCTCAAACTTCCCACCCTCAAAATCTTCTAAGGCATTGAAATGGCCGAGCACACGACCCTACGGGCTCTCAGCTCGGACAAAATCCAAAGGGGGAAGGCTCTCAAACTTCCCACACTGAAAATTTTCTAAGGTATGGAAATGGCCGAGCTCACGACCCTACGGGCTCTCAGCTCGGACAAAATTCAAAGGGGGAAGGCTCTCAAACTTCCCACCCTCAAAAATTTTATAAGGCAATCCAAATGGCCGAGCTCACGACCCCACAGGCTCCCAGCTCGGACAAAGTCAAAAGGTGGAAGGCTCTCAAACTTCCTACCCTGAAAATTTTTTAAGTCAAGGAAATAGCCGAACTCACGACCCTACGGGCTCTCCGCTCGGACAAAATCCAATGGGGGAAGGCTCTCAAAATTCCCACACTGAAAATTTTATAAGGCATGAAAATGGCCGAGCTCACGACCCTATGGGCTCTCAGCTCGGACAAAATCAAAAGGGGGAAGGCTCTCAAACTTCCCACCCTCAAAATCTTCTAAGGCATTGAATTGGCCGAGCTCACGACCCTACGGGATCTCAGCTCGGCAAAATCCAAAGGGAGAAGGCTCTCAAACTTCCCACCCTCAAAATTTTCAAAGCCATGGAAATGGCCGAGCTCACGACCCTACGGGCTCTCAGCTCGAACAAAATCGAAAGGGGGAAGGCTCTCAAACTTCCCACCCTAAAAATCTTCTAAGGCATTGAAATGGCCGAGCTCACGACCCTACGGGCTCTCAGCTCGGACAAAATCCAAACGGAGAAGGCTCTCAAACTTCCCACCCTGAAAATTTTCTAAGGCATGGAAATGGCCGAGCTCACGACCCTATGGGCTCTCAGCTCGGACAAAATCAAAAGGGGGAAGGCTCTCAAACTTCCCACCCTCAAAATCTTCTAAGGCATTGAAATGGCCGAGCTCACGACCCTACGGGCTCTCAGCTCGCACAAAATCCAAAGGGAGAAGGTTCTCAAACTTTCCACCCTCAAAATTTTCAAAGGCATGGAAATGACTGAGCTCACGACCCTACGGGCTCTCAGCTCGGACAAAATCGAAAGGGGGAAGGCTCTCAAATTTCCCACCCTCAAAATCTTCTAAGACATTGAAATGCTTGAGCTCATGACCCTACGGGCTCTCAGCTCGGACAAAATCCAAACGGAGAAGGCTCTCAAACTTCCCACCCTGAAAATTTTCTAAGGCATGGAAATGGCCGAGCTCACGACCCTATGGGCTCTCAGCTCGGACAAAATCAAAGGGGGAAGGCTCTCAAACTTCCCACCCTCTAAAATTTTCTAAGGCAATCCAAATGGCCGAGCTCACGACCCCATAGGCTCTCAGCTCGGACAAAGTCAAAAGGGGGAAGGCTCTCAAACTTCCCACCCTGAAAATTTTCTAAGGCAAGGAAATAGCCGAACTCACGACCCTACGGGCTCTCCGCTCGGACAAAATCCAATGGGGAAAGGGCCTCAAACTTCCCACACTGAAACTTTTCTAAGGCATGGAAATAGCCGAGCTCACGACCCTACGGGCTCTCAGCTCGGACAAAATCGAAAGGGGGAAGGCTCTCAAACTTCCCACCCTCAAAATCTTCTAAGGCATTGAAATGGCCGAGCACACGACCCTACGGGCTCTCAGCTCGGACAAAATCCAAAGGGGGAAGGCTCTCAAACTTCCCACACTGAAAATTTTCTAAGGTATGGAAATGGCCGAGCTCACGACCCTACGGGCTCTCAGCTCGGACAAAATTCAAAGGGGGAAGGCTCTCAAACTTCCCACCCTCAAAAATTTTATAAGGCAATCCAAATGGCCGAGCTCACGACCCCACAGGCTCCCAGCTCGGACAAAGTCAAAAGGTGGAAGGCTCTCAAACTTCCTACCCTGAAAATTTTTTAAGTCAAGGAAATAGCCGAACTCACGACCCTACGGGCTCTCCGCTCGGACAAAATCCAATGGGGGAAGGCTCTCAAAATTCCCACACTGAAAATTTTATAAGGCATGAAAATGGCCGAGCTCACGACCCTATGGGCTCTCAGCTCGGACAAAATCAAAAGGGGGAAGGCTCTCAAACTTCCCACCCTCAAAATCTTCTAAGGCATTGAATTGGCCGAGCTCACGACCCTACGGGATCTCAGCTCGGCAAAATCCAAAGGGAGAAGGCTCTCAAACTTCCCACCCTCAAAATTTTCAAAGCCATGGAAATGGCCGAGCTCACGACCCTACGGGCTCTCAGCTCGAACAAAATCGAAAGGGGGAAGGCTCTCAAACTTCCCACCCTAAAAATCTTCTAAGGCATTGAAATGGCCGAGCTCACGACCCTACGGGCTCTCAGCTCGGACAAAATCCAAACGGAGAAGGCTCTCAAACTTCCCACCCTGAAAATTTTCTAAGGCATGGAAATGGCCGAGCTCACGACCCTATGGGCTCTCAGCTCGGACAAAATCAAAAGGGGGAAGGCTCTCAAACTTCCCACCCTCAAAATCTTCTAAGGCATTGAAATGGCCGAGCTCACGACCCTACGGGCTCTCAGCTCGCACAAAATCCAAAGGGAGAAGGTTCTCAAACTTTCCACCCTCAAAATTTTCAAAGGCATGGAAATGACTGAGCTCACGACCCTACGGGCTCTCAGCTCGGACAAAATCGAAAGGGGGAAGGCTCTCAAATTTCCCACCCTCAAAATCTTCTAAGACATTGAAATGCTTGAGCTCATGACCCTACGGGCTCTCAGCTCGGACAAAATCCAAACGGAGAAGGCTCTCAAACTTCCCACCCTGAAAATTTTCTAAGGCATGGAAATGGCCGAGCTCACGACCCTATGGGCTCTCAGCTCGGACAAAATCAAAAGGGGGAAGGCTCTCAAACTTCCCACCCTCAAAATCTTCTAAGGCATTGAAATGGCCGAGCTCACGACCCTACGGGCTCTCAGCTCGCACAAAATCCAAAGGGAGAAGGCTCTCAAACTTTCCACCCTCAAAATTTTCAAAGGCATGGAAATGACCGAGCTCACGACCCTACGGGCTCTCAGCTCGGACAAAATCGAAAGGGGGAAGGCTCTCAAACTTCCCACCCTCAAAATCTTCTAAGACAATGAAATGGCCGAGCTCACGACCCTACGGGCTCCCAGCACGGACAAAATCCAAAGGGAGAAGGCCCTCAAACTTCCCACCCTCAAAATTTTCAAAGCCATGGAAATGGCCGAGCTCACGACCCTACGGGCTCTCAGCTCGAACAAAATCGAAAGGAGGAAGGCTCTCAAACTTTCCACCCTAAAAATCTTCTAAGGCATTGAAATGGCCGAGCTCACGACCCTACGGGCTCTCAGCTCGGACAAAATCTAAAGGGGGAATGCTCTCTAACTTTCCACACTGAACACTTTCTAAGGCATGGAAATGGCCGACCTCACGACCCAACGGGCTCTCAGCTCGGACAAAATCCAAAGGGAGAAGGCTCTCAAACTTCCCACCCTCAAAATTTTCAAAGCCATAGAAATGGCCGAGCTCACGACCCTACGGGCTCTCAGCTCGAACAAAATCGAAAGGGGGAAGGCTCTCAAACTTCCCACCCTAAAAATCTTCTAAGGCATTGAAATGGCCGAGCTCACGACCCTACGGGCTCTCAGCTCGGACAAAATCCAAAGGGGGAATGCTCTCTAACTTCCCACACTGAACATTTTCTAAGGCATGGAAATGGCCGAGCTCACGACCCTACGGGCTCTCCGCTCGGACAAAATCCAATGGGGAAAGGGCCTCAAACTTCCCACACTGAAACTTTTCTAAGGCATGGAAATAGCCGTGCTCACGACCCTACTGGCTCTCAGCTCGGACAAAATCCAAAGGCGGAAGGCTCTCAAACTTCCCACCCTGAAAATTTTCTAAGGCATGGAAATAGCTGAGCTCACGACCCTACGGGCTCTCAGCTCGGACAAAATCCAATGGGGGAAGGCTCTCAAAATTCCCACACTGAAAATTTTCTAAGGCATGAAAATGGCCGAGCTCACGACCCTATGGGCTCTCAGCTCGGACAAAATCAAAAGGGGGAAGGCTCTCAAACCTCCCACCCTCAAAATCTTCTAAGGCATTGAATTGGACGAGCTCACGACCCTACGGGATCTCAGCTCGGACAAAATCCAAAGAGAGAAGGCTCTCAAACTTCCCACCCTCAAAATTTTCAAAGCCATGGAAATGGCCGAGCTCACGACCCTACGGGCTCTCAGCTCAAACAAAATCGAAAGGGGGAAGGCTCTCAAACTTCCCACCCTAAAAATCTTCTAAGGCATTGAAATGGCCGAGCTCACGACCCTACGGGCTCTCAGCTCGGACAAAATCCAAACGGAGAAGGCTCTCAAACTTCCCACCCTGAAAATTTTCTAAGGCACGGAAATGGCCGAGCTCACGACCCTATGGGCTCTCAGCTCGGACAAAATCGAAAGGGGGAAGGCTCTCAAACTTCTCACCCTCAAAATCTTCTAAGACATTGAAATGCCTGAGCTCATGACCCTACGGGCTCTCAGCTCGGACAAAATCCAAACGGAGAAGGCTCTCAAACTTCCCACCCTGAAAATTTTCTAAGGCATGGAAATGGCCGAGCTCACGACCCTATGGGCTCTCAGCTCGGACAAAATCAAAAGGGGGAAGGCTCTCAAACTTCCCACCCTCAAAATCTTCTAAGGCATTGAAATGGCCGAGCTCACGACCCTACGGGCTCTCAGCTCGCACAAAATCCAAAGGGAGAAGGCTTTCAAACTTTCCACCCTCAAAATTTTCAAAGGCATGGAAATGACCGAGCTCACGACCCTACGGGCTCTCAGCTCGGACAAAATCGAAAGGGGGAAGGCTCTCAAACTTCCCACCCTCAAAATCTTCTTAGGCATTGAAATGGCCGAGCTCACGACCCTACGGGCTCTCAGCTCGCACAAAATCCAAAGGGGGAATGCTCTCTAACTTCCCACAATGAACATTTTCTAAGGCATGGAAATGGCCGAGCTCACGACCCTATGGGCTCTCAGCTCGGACAAAATCCAAAGGGGGAAGGCTCTCTAACTTCCCACCCTGAAAATTTTCTAAGGCATGTAAATGGCCGAACTCACGACTCTACGGGCTCTCAGCTCGGACAAAATCAAAAGGGAGAAGGCTCTCAAACTTCCCACCCTCAAAATCTTCGAAGGCATTGAAATGGCCGAGCTCACGACCCTACGGGCTCTCAGCTCGCACAAAATCCAAAGGGAGAAGGCTCTCAAACTTTCCACCCTCAAAATTTTCAAAGGCATGGAAATGACCGAGCTCACGACCCTACGGGCTCTCAGCTCGGACAAAATCGAAAGAGGGAAGGCTCTCAAACTTCCCACCCTCAAAATCTTCTAAGACAATGAAATGGCCGAGCTCACGACCCTACGGGCTCTCAGCACGGACAAAATCCAAAGGGAGAAGGCCCTCAAACTTCCCACCCTCAAAATTTTCAAAGCCATGGAAATGGCCGAGCTCACGACCCTACGGGCTCTCAGCCCGAACAAAATCGAAAGGGGGAAGGCTCTCAAACTTTCCACCCTAAAAATCTTCTAAGGCATTGAAATGGCCGAGCTCACGACCCTACGGGCTCTCAGCTCGGACAAAATCTAAAGGGGGAATGCTCTCTAACTTTCCACACTGAACATTTTCTAAGGCATGGAAATGGCCGAGCTCACGACCCTACGGGCTCTCAGCTCGGACAAAATCCAAAGGGAGAAGGCTCTCAAACTTCCCACCCTCAAAATTTTCAAAGCCATAGAAATGGCCGAGCTCACGACCCTACGGGCTCTCAGCTCGAACAAAATCGAAAGGGGGAAGGCTCTCAAACTTCCCACCCTAAAAATCTTCTAAGGCATTGAAATGGCCGAGCTCACGACCCTACGGGCTCTCAGCTCGGACAAAATCCAAAGGGGGAATGCTCTCTAACTTCCCACACTGAACATTTTCTAAGGCATGGAAATGGCCGAGCTCACGACCCTACGGGCTCTCCGCTCGGACAAAATCCAATGGGGAAAGGGCCTCAAACTTCCCACACTGAAACTTTTCTAAGGCATGGAAATAGCCGTGCTCACGACCCTACTGACTCTCAGCTCGGACAAAATCCAAAGGCGGAAGGCTCTCAAACTTCCCACCCTGAAAATTTTCTAAGGCATGGAAATAGCCGAGCTCACGACCCTACGGGCTCTCAGCTCGGACAAAATCCAATGGGGGAAGGCTCTCAAAATTCCCACACTGAAAATTTTCTAAGGCATGAAAATGGCCGAGCTCACGACCCTATGGGCTCTCAGCTCGGACAAAATCAAAAGGGGGAAGGCTCTCAAACCTCCCACCCTCAAAATCTTCTAAGGCATTGAATTGGACGAGCTCACGACCCTACGGGATCTCAGCTCGGACAAAATCCAAAGAGAGAAGGCTCTCAAACTTCCCACCCTCAAAATTTTCAAAGCCATGGAAATGGCCGAGCTCACGACCCTACGGGCTCTCAGCTCAAACAAAATCGAAAGGGGGAAGGCTCTCAAACTTCCCACCCTAAAAATCTTCTAAGGCATTGAAATGGCCGAGCTCACGACCCTACGGGCTCTCAGCTCGGACAAAATCCAAACGGAGAAGGCTCTCAAACTTCCCACCCTGAAAATTTTCTAAGGCACGGAAATGGCCGAGCTCACGACCCTATGGGCTCTCAGCTCGGACAAAATCAAAAGGGGGTAGGCTCTCAAACTTCCCACCCTCAAAATCTTCTAAGGCATTGAAATGGCCGAGCTCACGACCCTACGGGCTCTCAGCTCGGACAAATCCAAAGGGAGAAGACTCTCAAACTTCCCACCCTCAAAATTTTCAAAGCCATGGAAATGGCCGAGCTCACGACCCTACGGGCTCTCAGCTCGAACAAAATCGAAAGGGGGAAGGCTCTCAAACTTCCCACCCTAAAAATATTCTAAGGCATTGAAATGGCCGAGCTCACGACCCTACGGGCTCTCAGCTCGGACCATATCCAAACGGGGAAGGCTCTCAAACTTCCCACCCTGAAAATTTTCTAAGGCATGAAAATGGCCGAGCTCACGACCCGACGGGCTCTCAGCTAGGACAAAATCCAAAGGGGGAAGGCTCTCAAACTTCCCACCCTCAAATATTTTCAAAGGCATACCAAATGGCCGAGCTCACGACCCTACTGGCTCTCAGCTCGGACAAAGTGAAAAGGGGGAAGGCTCTCAAACTTCCCACCCTGAAAATTTTCTAAGGGAAGGAAATAGCCGAACTCACGATCCTACGGGCTCTCAGCTCGAACAAAATCAAAAAGGGGAAGGCTCTCAAACTTCCCACCCAAAAAATTTTCTAAGGCATGGAAATGGCCGAGCTCACGACCCTATGGGCTCTCAGCTCGGACAAAATCCAAAGGGGGAAGGCTCTCAAACTTTCCACCCTGAAAATTTTCTAAGGCATGGAAATGGCCGAGCTCACGACCCTACGGGCTCTCAGCCCGGACAAAATTCAAAGTGGGAAGGCTCTCCAACTTCCCACACTGAAAATTTTATGAGGCATTAAAATGGCCGAGCTCACGACCCTACGGCCTCTCAGCTCGGACAAAATCCAAAGGGGAAACGCTCTCAAATTTTCCACCCTGAAAATTTTCTAAGGCATGGAAATGGCCGAGCTCACGACCCTACAGGCTCTCAGCTCGGACAAAATTCAAAGGGGGAAGGCTCTCAAACTTCCCACCCTGAAAATTTTCTAAGGCAAGGAAATGGCCGAGCTCACGACCCTACGGGCTCTCAGCTCGGACAAAATCCAAAGGGGGAAGGCTCTCAAACTTCCCACCCTCAAATAATTTCTAAGGCATTCCAAATGGCCAAGCTCACAACCCTATGGGCTCTCAGCTCGGACAAAATCCAAAGGAGAAAGGCTCTCAAATTTCCCACCCTGAAAATTTTCTAAGGCATGGAAATAGCCGAGCTCACGACCATACGGGCTCTCAGCTCGGACAAAATTCAAAGGGGGAAGGCTCTCAAACTTCCCACCCTCAAAAATTTTCTAAGGCAATCCAAATGGCCGAGCTCACGACCCCACAGGCTCTCAGCTCGGACAAAGTCAAAAGGGAGAAGGCTCTCAAACTTCCCACCCTGAAAATTTTCTAAGGCAAGGAAATAGCCGAACTCACGACCCTACGGGCTCTCCGCTCGGACAAAATCCAATGGGGAAAGGGCCTCAAACTTCCCACACTGAAACTTTTCTAAGGCATGGAAATAGCCGAGCTCACGACCCTACGGGCTCTCAGCTCGGACAAAATTGAAAGGGGGAAGGATCTCAAACTTCCCACCCTCAAAATCTTCTAAGGCATTGAAATGGCCGAGCTCACGACCCTACGGGCTCTCAGCTCGGACAAAATTCAAAGGGGGAAGGCTCTCAAACTTCCCACACTGAAAATTTTCTAAGGTATGGAAATGGCCGAGCTCACGACCCTACGGGCTCTCAGCTCGGACAAAATTCAAAGGGGGAAGGCTCTCAAACTTCCCACCCTCAAAAATTTTATAAGGCAATCCAAATGGCCGAGCTCACGACCCCACAGGATCCCAGCTCGGACAAAGTCAAAAGGTGGAAGGCTCTCAAACTTCCTACCCTGAAAATTTTTTAAGTCAAGGAAATAGCCGAACTCACGACCCTACGGGCTCTCCGCTCGGACAAAATCCAATGGGGGAAGGCTCTCAAAATTCCCACACTGAAAATTTTCTAAGGCATGAAAATGGCCGAGCTCACGACCCTATGGGCTCTCAGCTCGGACAAAATCAAAAGGGGGAAGGCTCTCAAACTTCCCACCCTCAAAATCTTCTAAGGCATTGAATTGGCCGAGCTCACGACCCTACGGGATCTCAGCTCGGACAAAATCCAAAGGGGGAATGCTCTCTAACTTCCCACACTGAACATTTTCTAAGGCATGGAAATGGCCGAGCTCACGACCCAACGAGCTCTCAGCTCGGACAAAATCCAAAGGGGGAAGGCTCTCTAACTTCCCACCCTGAAAATTTTCTAAGGCATGGAAATGGCCGAACTCACGACTCTACGGGCTCTCAGCTCGGACAAAATCCAAAGGGGGAAGGCTCTCGAACTTTCCACCCTCAAATATTTTTTAAGGCATGCCAAATGGTCGAGCTCAGGACCCTACGGGCTCTCAGCTCGGACAAAATCCAAAGGAGGAAGGCTCTCAAACTTCCCACCCTGAAAATTTTCTAAGGCATGGAAATGGCCAGGCTCACGATCCTACGGGCTCTCAGCTCGGACAAAATCCAAAGGAGGAAGGCTCTCAAACTTCCCACCCTCAAATATTTTCTAAGGCATGCCAAATGGCCAAGCTCACGACCCTACGGGCTCTCAGCTCGGACAAAATCCAAAAGGGAAAGGCTCTCAAATTTCCCACCCTGAAAATTTTCTAAGGCATGGAAATGGCCGAGCTCACGACCCTACAGGCTCTCAGCTCGGACAAAATTCAAAGGGGGAAGGCTCTCAAACTTCCCACCCTGAAAATTTTCTAAGGCAAAGAAATGGCCGAGCTCACGACCCCACGGGCTCTCAGCACGGACAAAATCCAAAGGGGGAAGGCTCTCAAACTTCCCACCCTCAAATATTTTCTAAGGCATTCCAAATGGCCAAGCTCACAACCCTATGGGCTCTCAGCTCGGACAAAATCCAAAGGAGAAAGGCTCTCAAATTTCCCACCCTGAAAATTTTCTAAGGCATGGAAATAGCCGAGCTCACGACCATTCGGGCTCTAAGCTCGGACAAAATTCAAAGGGGGAAGGCTCTCAAACTTCCCACCCTCAAAAATTTTCTAAGGCAATCCAAATGGCCGAGCTCACGACCCCACAGGCTCCCAGCTCGGACAAAGTCAAAAGGGGGAAGGCTCTCAAACTTTCCACCCTGAAAATTTTTTAAGTCAAGGAAATAGCCGAACTCACGACCCTACGGGCTCTCCGCTCGGACAAAATCCAATGGGGAAAGGGCCTCAAACTTCCCACACTGAAACTTTTCTAAGGCATGGAAATAGCCGTGCTCACGACCCTACTGGCTCTCAGCTCGGACAAAATCCAAAGGCGGAAGGCTCTCAAACTTCCCACCCTGAAAATTTTCTATGGCATGGACATAGCCGAGCTCACGACCCTACGGGCTCTCAGCTCGGACAAAATCCAATGGGGGAAGGCTCTCAAAATTCCCACACTGAAAATTTTCTAAGGCATGAAAATGGCCGAGCTCACGACCCTATGGGCTCTCAACTCGGACAAAATCAAAAGGGGGAAGGCTCTCAAACTTCCCACCCTCAAAATCTTCTAAGGCATTGAATTGGACGAGCTCACGACCCTACGGGATCTCAGCTCGGACAAAATCCAAAGAGAGAAGGCTCTCAAACTTCCCACCCTCAAAATTTTCAAAGCCATGGAAATGGCCGAGCTCACGACCCTACGGACTCTCAGCTCAAACAAAATCGAAAGGGGGAAGGCTCTCAAACTTCCCACCCTAAAAATCTTCTAAGGCATTGAAATGGCCGAGCTCACGACCCTACGGGCTCTCAGCTCGGACAAAATCCAAACGGAGAAGGCTCTCAAACTTCCCACCCTGAAAATTTTCTAAGGCATGGAAATGGCCGAGCTCACGACCCTATGGGCTCTCAGCTCGGACAAAATCAAAAGGGGGTAGGCTCTCAAACTTCCCACCCTCAAAATCTTCTAAGGCATTGAAATGGCCGAGCTCACGACCCCTACGGGCTCTCAGCTCGGACAAAATCCAAAGGGAGAAGGCTCTCAAATTTCCCACCCTCAAAATTTTCAAAGGCATGCAAAATAGCCGAGCTCACGACCCTACGGGCTCTCAGCTCGGACAAAATCGAAAGGGGGAAGGCTCTCAAACTTCCCACCCTCAAAATCTTCTTAGGCATTGAAATGGCCGAGCTCACGACCCTACGGGCTCTCAGCTCGGACAAAATCCAAAGGGGGAAGGTTCTCAAACTTCCCACACTGAAAATTTTCTAAGGCATGGAAATGGCCGAGCTCACGACCCTACGGGCTCTCAGCTCGGACAAAATCCAAAGGGGGAATGCTCTCAAACATCCTACACTGAAAATTTTCTAAGGCATGAAAATGGCCGAGCTCACGACCCTATGGGCTCTCAGCTCGGACAAAATCAAAAGGGGGAAGGCTCTCAAACTTCCCACCCTCAAAATCTTCTAAGGCATTGAAATGGCCGAGCTCACGACCCTACGGGCTCTTAGCTCGGACAAAATCCAAAGGGAGAAGGCACTCAAACTTTCCACCCTCAAAATTTTCAAAGGCATGGAAATGACCGAGCTGACGACCCTACGGGCTCTCAGCTCAGACAAAATCGAAAGGGGGAAGGCTCTCAAACTTCCCACCCTCAAAATCTTCTAAGACATTGAAATGGCCGAGCTCACGACCCTACGGGCTCTCAGCTCGGACAAATCCAAAGGGAGAAGACTCTCAAACTTCCTACCCTCAAAATTTTCAAAGCTATGGAAATGGCCGAGCTCACGACCCTACGGGCTCTCAGCTCGAACAAAATCGAAAGGGGGAAGGCTCTCAAACTTCCCACCCTAAAAATCTTCTAAGGCATTGAAATGGCCGAGCTCACGACCCTACGGGCTCTCAGCTCGGACCATATCCAAACGGGAAAGGCTCTCAAACTTCCCACCCTGAAAATTTTCTAAGGCATGAAAATGGCCGAGCTCACGACCCGACGGGCTCTCAGCTAGGACAAAATCCAAAGGGGGAATGCTCTCAAACTTCCCACCCTCAAATATTTTCTAAGGCATGCCAAATGGCCAAGCTCACGACCCTACTGGCTCTCAGCTCGGACAAAGTGAAAAGGGGGAAGGCTCTCAAACTTCCCACCCTGAAAATTTTCTAAGGCAAGGAAATAGCCGAACACACGATCCTACGGGCTCTCAGCTCGGACAAAATCCAAAGGGGAAAGACCCTCAAACCTCCCACACTGAAACTTTTCTATGGCATGGAAATAGCCGAGCTCACGACCCTACGGGCTCTCAACTCGAACAAAATCAAAAGGGGGAAGGCTCTCAAACTTCCCACCCTGAAAATTTTCTAAGGCATGGAAATGGCCGAGCTCACGCCCCTACGGGCTCTCAGCTCGGACAAAATCCAAAGGGGGAAGGCTCTCAAACTCCCACCCTGAAAATTTTCTAAGGCATGGAAATAGCCGAGCTCACGACCCTACGGGCTCTCAGCTCGGACAAAATCCAAAGGGGGAAGGCTCTCAAACTTCCCACACTGAAAATTTTCTGAGGCATTAAAATGGCCGAGCTCACGACCCTATGGGCTCTCAGCTCGGACAAAATCAAAAGGGGGTAGGCTCTCAAACTTCCTACCCTCAAAATCTTCTAAGGCATTGAAATGGCCGAGCTCACGACCCTACGGGCTCTCAGCTCGGACAAAATCCAAAGGGAGAAGGCTCTCAAACTTCCCACCCTCAAAATTTTCAAAGGCATGCAAAATAGCCGAGCTCACGACCCTACGGGCTCTCAGATCGGACAAAATCGAAAGGGGGAAGGCTCTCAAACTTCCCACCCTCAAAATCTTCTAAGGCATTGAAATGGCCGAGCTCACGACCCTACGGGCTCTCAGCTCGGACAAAATCCAAAGGGGGAAGGCTCTCAAACTTCCCACACTGAAAATTTTCTAAGGCATGGAAATGGCCGAGCTCACGACCCTACGGGCTCTCAGCTCGGACAAAATCCAAATGGGGAAGGCTCTCAAACTTCCCACCCTCAAATATTTTCTAAGGCATGCCAAATGGCCGAGCTCACCACCCTACTGGCTCTCAGCTCGGACAAAGTCAAAAGGGGGAAGGCTCTCAAACTTCCCACCCTGAAAATTTTCTAAGGCAAGGAAATAGCCGAACTAACGATCCTACGGGCTCTCAGCTCGGACAAAATCCAAAGGGGAAAGGCCCTCAAACTTCCCACACTGAAACTTTTCTAAGGCATCGAAATAGCCGAGCTCACGACCCTACGGGCTCTCAGCTCGAACAAAATCAAAAGGGGAAAGGCTCTCAAACTTCCCACACTAAAAATTTTCTAAGGCATGGAAATGGCCGAGCTCACGACCCTACGGGCTCTCAGCTCGGACAAAATCCAAAGGGGGAAGGTTCTCAAACTTCCCACCCTGAAAATTTTCTAAGGCATGGAAATGGCCGGGCTCACGACCCTACGGGCTCTCAGCTCGGACAAAATCCAAAGGGGGAATGCTCTCAAACTTCCCACACTGAACATTTTCTAAGGCATGGAAATGGCCGAGCTCACGACCCTACGGGCTCTCAGCTCGGACAAAATCCAAAGGGGGAAGGCTCTCTAACTTCCCACCCTGAAAATTTTCTAAGGCATGGAAATAGCCGAACTCACGACTCTACGGGCTCTCAGCTCGGACAAAATCCAAAGGGGGAAGGCTCTCAAACATTCCACCCTCAAATATTTTCTAAGGCATGCCAAATGGTCGAGCTCACGACCCTACGGGCTCTCAGCTCGGACAAAATCCAAAGGAGAAAGGCTCTCAAATTTCCCACCCTGAAAATTTTCTAAGGCATGGAAATAGCCGAGCTCACGACCATACGGGCTCTCAGCTCGGACAAAATTCAAAGGGGGAAGGCTCTGAAACTTCCCACCATGAAAATTTTCAAAGGCAAGGAAATAGCCGAACTCACGACCCTACGGGCTCTCCGCTCGGACAAAATCCAATGGGGAAAGGGCCTCAAACTTCCCACACTGAAACTTTTCTAAGGCATGGAAATAGCCGAGCTCACGACCCTACGGGCTCTCAGCTCGGACAAAATCCAAAGGGGGAAGGCACTCAAACTTCCCACACTGAAAATTTTCTAAGGTATGGAAATGGCCGAGCTCACGACCCTACGGGCTCTCAGCTCGGACAAAATCCAAAGGGGGAAGGCTCTCAAACTTCCCACATTGAAAATTTTCTGAGGCATTAAAATGGCCGAGCTCACGACCCTAGGGGCTCTCAGCTCGGACAAAATCAAAAGGGGGTAGGCTCTCAAACTTCCCTCCCTCAAAATCTTCTAAGGCATTGAAATGGCCGAGCTCACGACCCTACGGGCTCTCAGCTCGGACAAAATCCAAAGGGAGAAGGCTCTCAAACTTCCCACCCTCAAAATTTTCAAAGGCATGCAAAATAGCCGAGCTCACGACCCTACGAGCTCTCAGATCGGACAAAATCGAAAGGGGGAAGGCTCTCAAACTTCCCACCCTCAAAATCTTCTAAGGCATTGAAATGACCGAGCTCACGACCCTACGGGCTCTAAGCTCGGACAAAATCCAAAGGGGGAAGGCTCTCAAACTTCCCACACTGAAAATTTTCTAAGGCATGGAAATGGCCGAGCTCACGACCCTACGGGCTCTCAGCTCGGACAAAATCCAAATGGGGAAGGCTCTCAAACTTCCCACCCTCAAATATTTTCTAAGACATGCCAAATGGCCGAGCTCACCGCCCTACTGGCTCTCAGCTCGGACAAAGTCAAAAGGGGGAAGGCTCTCAAACTTCCCACCCAGAAAATTTTCTAAGGCATGGAAATAGCCGAGCTCACGACCCTACGGGCTCTCAGCTCGAACAAAATCAAAAAGGGGAAGGCTCTCAAACTTCCCACACTAAAAATCTTCTAAGGCATTGAAATGGCCGAGCTCACGACCCTACGGGCTCTCAGCTCGAACAAAATCAAAAAGGGGAAGGCTCTCAAACTTCCCACCCTCAAAATTTTCAAAGCCATGGAAATGGCCGAGCTCACGACCGTACGGGCTCTCAGCTCGAACAAAATCGAAAGGGGGAAGGCTCTCAAACTTCCCACCCTAAAAATCTTCTAAGGCATTGAAATGGCCGAGCTCACGACCCTACGAGCTCTCAGCTCGGACAAAATCCAAAGGGGGAATGCTCTCTAACTTCCCACAATGAACATTTTCGAAGGCATGGAAATGGCCGAGCTCACGACCCTACGGGCTCTCAGCTCGGACAAAATCCAAAGGGGGAAGGCTCTCTAACTTCCCACCCTGAAAATTTTCTAAGGCATGGAAATGGCCGAACTCACAACTCTACGGGCTCTCAGCTCGGACAAAATCCAAAGGGGGAATGCTCTCAAACTTCCCACCCTAAAAATTTTCAAAGGCATGGAAATGGCCGGGCTCACGACCCTACGGGCTCTCAGCTCGGACAAAATCCAAAGGGGGAATGCTCTCAAACTTCCCACACTGAACATTTTCTAAGGCATGGAAATGGCCGAGCTTACGACCCTACGGGCTCTCAGCTCGGACAAAATCCAAAGGGGGAAGGCTCTCTAACTTCCCACCCAGAAAATTTTCTAAGGCATGGAAATGGCCGAACTCACGACTCTACGGGCTCTCAGCTCGGACAAAATCCAAAGGGGGAAGGCTCTCAAACATTCCACCCTCAAATATTTTCTAAGGCATGCCAAATGGTCGAGCTCACGACCCTACGGGCTCTCAGCTCGGACAAAATCCAAATGGGGAAGGCTCTCAAACTTCCCACCCTGAAAATTTTCTAAGGCATGGAAATGGCCGAGCTCACGACCCTACGGGCTCTCAGCTCGGACAAAATCCAAAGGGGGAAGGCTCTCAAACTTCCCACCCTCAAATATTTTCTAAGGCATGCCAAATGGCCAAGCTCACGACCCTACGGGCTCTCAGCTTGGACAAAATCCAAAGGGGAAACGCTCTCAAATTTTCCAGCCTGAAAATTTTCTAAGGCATGGAAATGGCCGAGCTCACGACCCTACAGGCTCTCAGGTCGGACAAAATTCAAAGGGGGAAGGCTCTCAAACTTCCCACCCTGAAAATTTTCTAAGGCAAGGAAATGGCCGAGCTCACGACCCTACGGGCTCTCAGCTCGGACAAAATCCAAAGGGGGAAGGCTCTCAAACTTCCAACCCTCAAATATTTTATAAGGCATGCCAAATGGCCAAGCTCACAACCCTATGGGCTCTCAGCTCGGACAAAATCCAAAGGAGAAACGCTCTCAAATTTTCCACCCTGAAAATTTTCTAAGGCATGGAAATGGCCGAGCTCACGACCCTACAGGCTCTCAGCTCGAACAAAATTCAAAGGGGGAAGGCTCTCAAACTTCCCACCCTGAAAATTTTCTAAGGCAAGGAAATGGCCGAGCTCACGACCCTACGGGCTCTCAGCTCGGACAAAATCCAAAGGGGGAAGGCTCTCAAACTTCCAACCCTCAAATATTTTATAAGGCATGCCAAATGGCCAAGCTCACAACCCTATGGGCTCTCAGCTAGGACAAAATCCAAAGGAGAAAGGCTCTCAAATTTCCCACCCTGAAAATTTTCTAAGGCATGGAAATAGCCGAGCTCACGACCATACGGGCTCTCAGCTCGGACAAAATTCAAAGGGGGAAGGCTCTGAAACTTCCCACCCTCAAAATTTTCTAAGACAATCCAAATGGCCGAGCTCACGACCCCACAGGCTCTCAGCTCGGACAAAGTCAAAAGGGGGAAGGCTCTCAAACTTCTCACCATGAAAATTTTCTAAGGCAAGGAAATAGCCGAACTCACGACCCTATGGGCTCTCCGCTCGGACAAAATCCAATGGGGAAAGGGCATCAAACTTCCCACACTGAAACTTTTCTATGGCATGAAAATAGCCGAGCTCACGACCCTACGGGCTCTCAGCTCGGACAAAATCGAAAGGGGGAAGGCTCTCAAACTTCCCACCCTCAAAATCTTCTAAGGCATTGAAATGGCCGAGCTCACGACCCTACGGGCTCTCAGCTCGGACAAAATCCAATGGGAGAAGGCTCTCAAACTTCCCACACTGAAAATTTTCTAAGGTATGGAAATGGCCGAGCACACGACCCTACGGGCTCTCAGCTCGGACAAAATCCAAAGGGGGAAGGCTCTCAAACTTCCCTCCCTCAAAATCTTCTAAGGCATTGAAATGGCCGAGC
The DNA here is from genome assembly GCA_016647705.1 of Eucommia ulmoides. Lineage (NCBI taxonomy): Eukaryota > Viridiplantae > Streptophyta > Magnoliopsida > Garryales > Eucommiaceae > Eucommia > Eucommia ulmoides. The sequence continues at coordinate 34,968,612 of CM028336.1, forward strand.
TCACGACCCTACAGGCTCTCAGCTCGGACAAAATCCAAAGGGAGATGGCTCTCAAACTTCCCACCCTCAAAATTTTTAAAGGCATGCAAAATAGCAGAGCTCACGACCCTACGGGCACTCAGATCGGACAAAATCGAAAGGGGGAAGGCTCTCAAACTTCCCACCCTCAAAATCGTCTAAGGCATTGAAATGGCCGAGCTCACGACCCTACGGGCTCTCAGCTCGGACAAAATCCAAAGGGGGAAGGCTCTCAAACTTCCCACACTGAAAATTTTCTAAGGCATGGAAATGGCCGAGCTCACGACCCTACGGGCTCTCAGCTCGGACAAAATCTAAATGGGGAAGGCTCTCAAACTTCCCACCCTCAAATATTTTCTAAGGCATGCCAAATGGCCGAGCTCACCACCCTACTGGCTCTCAGCTCGGACAAAGTCAAAAGGGGGAAGGCTCTCAAACTTCCCACCCTGAAAATTTTCTAAGGCAAGGAAATAGCCGAACTCACGATCCTACGGGCTCTCAGCTCGGACAAAATCAAAAGGGGAAAGGCCCTCAAACTTCCCACACTGAAACTTTTCTAAGGCATGGAAATAGCCGAGCTCACGACCCTACGGGCTCTCAGCTCGAACAAAATCAAAAAGGGGAAGGCTCTCAAACTTCCCACACTAAAAATTTTCTAAGGCATGGAAATGGCCGAGCTCACGACCCTACGGGCACTCAGCTCGAACAAAATCCAAAGGGGGAAGGTTCTCAAACTTCCCACCCTGAAAATTTCTAAGGCATGGAAATGGCCGGGCTCACGACCCTACGGGCTCTCAGCTCGGACAAAATCCAAAGGGGGAATGCTCTTAAACTTCCCACACTGAACATTTTCTAAGGCATGGAAATGGCCGAGCTCACGACCCTACGGGCTCTCAGCTCGGACAAAATCCAAAGGGGGAAGGCTCTCTAACTTTCCACCCTGAAAATTTTCTAAGGCATGGAAATGGCCGAACTCACGACTCTACGGGCTCTCAGCTCGGACAAAATCCAAAGGGGGAAGGCTCTCAAACATTCCACCCTCAAATATTTTCTAAGGCATGCCAAATGGTCGAGCTCACGACCCTACGGTCTCTCAGCTCGGACAAAATCCAAATGGGGAAGGCTCTCAAACTTTCCACCCTAAAAATCTTCTAAGGCATTGAAATGGCCGAGCTCACGACCCTACGAGCTCTCAGCTCGGACAAAATCCACAGGGGGAATGCTCTCTAACTTCCCACAATGAACATTTTCTAAGGCATGGAAATGGCCGAGCTCACGACCCTACGGGCTCTCAGCTCGGACAAAATCCAAAGGGGGAAGGCTCTCTAACTTCCCACCCTGAAAATTTTCTAAGGCATGGAAATGGCCGAACTCACGACTCTACGGGCCTCTCAGCTCGGACAAAATCCAAAGGGGGGAAGGATCTCAAACTTCCCACCCTCAAATATTTTCTAAGGCATGCCAAATGGCCAAGCTCACGACTCTACGGGCTCTCAGCTTGGACAAAAATCCAAAGGGGAAACGCTCTCAAATTTTCCACTCTGAAAATTTTCTAAGGCATGGAAATGCCCGAGCTCACGACCCTACAAGCTCTCAGGTCGGACAAAATTCAAAGGGGGAAGGCTCTCAAACTTCCCACCCTGAAAATTTTCTAAGGCAAGGAAATGGCCGAGCTCACGACCCTACGGGCTCTCAGCTCGGACAAAATCCAAAGGGGGAAGGCTCTCAAACTTCCAACCCTCAAATATTTTATAAGGCATGCCAAATGGCCAAGCTCACAACCCTATGGGCTCTCAGCTCGGACAAAATCCAAAGGAGAAAGGCTCTCAAATTTCCCACCCTGAAAATTTTCTAAGGCATGGAAATAGCCGAGCTCACGACCATACGGGCACTCAGCTCGGACAAAATTCAAAGGGGGAAGGCTCTGAAACTTCCCACCCTCAAAAATTTTCTAAGGCAATCCAAATGGCCGAGCTCACGACCCCACAGGCTCTCAGCTCGGACAAAGTCAAAAGGGGGAAGGCTCTCAAACTTCCCACCATGAAAATTTTCTAAGGCAAGGAAATAGCCGAACTCACGACCCTACGGGCTCTCTGCTCAGACAAAATCCAATGGGGAAAGGGCCTCAAACTTCCCACACTGAAACTTTTCTAAGGCATAAAAATAGCCGAGCTCACGACCCTACGGGCTCTCAGCTCGGACAAAATCGAAAGGGGGAAGGCTCTCAAACTTCCCACCCTCAAAATCTTCTAAGGCATTGAATGGCCGAGCTTACGACCCTACGGGCTCTCAGCTCGGACAAAATCCAAAGGGAGAAGGCTCTCAAACTTCCCACACTGAAAATTTTCTAAGGTATGGAAATGGCCGAGCTCACGACCCTACGGGCTCTCAGCTCGGACAAAATCCAAAGGGGGAAGGCTCTCAAACTTCCCACACTGAAAATTTTCTAGGCATTAAAATGGCCGAGCTCACGACCCTAATGGCTCTCAGCTCGGACAAAATCAAAAGGGGGAGCTCTCAAACTTCCCTCCTCAAATCTTCTAAGGCATTGAAATGGCCGAGCTCACGACCCTACGGCTCTCAGCTCGGACAAAATCCAAGAGATGGCTCTCAAACTTCCCACCCTCAAAT